>VDFB02065589.1:0-39478 GCA_007258455.2 Sequoia sempervirens
TATGGCACACCAAATCCATAAAATTTAAAAATTTTGAAATTCAAATTTCTTTCTCCTAAGTTGACCTTATCTTTTAGAATATGATTGTTATCCCATTATCTTGTGTGCCACATACTTGAATTGAGTGACTTGGATCATGTATTTATAAATAGTCCTAGGTCTTTTGCAAAGCATAAAATAGCCTTGAAATCATATTAGATAATCACTTGGAAATCACAATGATGCTTTGTTGAGAGTGTTTCGTATCCATCCTTGTGCAATTACACATTGTATTGTTGCTTAGCATGTTTGTGAAACTTGTACAACTCCTAAGGGACTTGATTGCAAGCAAGAAAGTCTAGGTCTTTTTCTTATCCTTTAATATATTCCATTATGCTTGGCAAGGTAATCATTTGCGTGCAACGACAAGTACAAAAGGCATGAGCATGTCGTAGGAGGTCACATCAACAATATAGATAAGGCCATGTCATCAAGAAATAACAAAATGTCATGATCCAATATTAAATCATTTTCATTACATGAGCCAATATGTGTCATATAGAGGTTCCTTGAATTTTTTGAAATATCAAATCTATCAGTAGATTCTAGACTTGATTGCTAATTATAGCATAATTTTGAATCATGATAAAAAAACTACTTATCATTAAATCATTTTGGAATAGCTAAGTACATCCTATCCTTGAATCTCATTTTTTAGTAAATGATAATTTGATTTAGATCTAATTACCATTAATCATTTGATTATTAGATTAGACCTAAATCATGGTTTAAGAAGTACAACTTATTTCCACACATTTTGGTGAACCCCAAACTAGGTTGTGCCACCTAGTGCTTTTGCTTTAGGTATCTTTCTTCACTTTTTCATTTTAGATCTTATATATCATTAAATAGTTCATATTTAATTGTTAGTGCATTATCTCTAAGATTTGCATGTTGAAGAAGCCCCCAAGGCCTCTCATTCCTAGTAAGTGTATCCATTAGACTAAATCCATTCATAACCATGCATTCCTTAGATGCTCATATCAACAAAAACTCAACCACTTCCATGCAACTTAATGATGAGGAATCCTTTGATCATAATACACACTTTGAATTAGTTGAGACTCAAAAGTAAAATGAAATGGCTAATAACTTGCAACTACTCAAGAGCATGACCAAATTAGATGATGATGAACAATCTTCTTGGTTGATGAAGTCTAATGTCTACTCTTGACCAAATCACATGGGTTGGTCATGATAAAATATATAAGTTAAATTGTTGGGGATATCAATTCCTATAATGGTGTTATTTTTCCATCACATTCACCTATCTCTTCCACTATCCTTCTCTCTAACTCTCAACCACCTTTATTCCCTCTTATTCCTCCAGCTCCTTTCATCACTAACCCTATCACTTTGGAAAGTCTTAACCATCCTAATTACTCTCGCATTCCCTTGATCATTCCCTCCACTATTTCCCCTATCCCACATTCATAATTCCCTACCCATCAATCATATGCTAACCCCCATTACCAACTATGCACATAACATCTTCCACTATTCCATCCTAATCACATATCCCTATCCTATTACTACTCAAATACACATCTCATCCCCTATCCCTTCCAAATCTTCATTAAAAAGAATAGTGGGGAACTTAGTGAAGTTAAAAATAACCTAAACAACTTTCCTTCTAGGTCTAAAATGAACTTGTCATATGAGTTTAAGGCACAATCCTCTATAATATGACATCATTACCTATCCCTTTTGGATGGATTTTTGGAGTTGAATAAAAATGTGTAATGTTAAGGAAGTTCATATGACCCATATAATATCTTTTGATGCTATTTGTTTAGAATTTTTTTATATAATGATTAGTTTTTTCCCAAACTATTCCTTCACATTAAATGAATATGAACCAAAGTGGTTCTTTTCACTTCCACATGGTTCAATACACTCTCAAATGATGTAAGCTAACTAATTCATTTGTGTAGCATGTCTGAATAAAAATTGGTCTTAACATAACCTTTACTAAGCTAGTACAATGCAAATAAGTGAGCAATGAACATGTTAACGATTGTTGTAAGATTTCAAAAATTGCTCACCAATACAAAATATTAATCACAAGTAATGAATAAAAAGGATTGTTTATCAATATTTTAATTCATATAGTTAAAGAAAAACTTTGAACTTGAATTTGTTGGTGCTCTAGGATCTATTCTTGTAATTATAAAAGGTTGCTAAGGAAATACCCCTAGGGATATGTCATATATTATGCTAATTAATCTTCATTTAAAAATTATAGGTAGATCTAAGAAAATTGATAGGAGTGGTTAATGCCCCTACACTTTAGACTATACTAGGTCAAGGAGGATTTTCCTATAGGTCCCCCAACATAATTAAAGATAAATATTTAAAAAATATTATAGACAAAGAGCAAACCCATTTAGCCTAGAGAACTTAATGTATCATTAATTATGTTATCTACTAATTCTTTAACTTTACAACTTGAGATCTAATGCAAAAAATTAAATAACCAAAAATTAGTAGCATTCCATTTGTAAATATATTTTTGATAAAACTCCTATGGATGATAATACTTTCTAACTCCCTGTGAAATATCTACATGTTGGTAAAGATTAAATTAAAGCTAAAGCTAAACAAAATTGACATATTAGTTTGAATAGTTACATATAATAATTAATTAATTGTTTCAATTGACAATAAAATAATACCTCAAATGAAATATTAATATAACTAAAAAAATATTTACCTAATTTGGTTAGATAGAAAGATACTTAATAGTGAGTTGAAATGTATTTTAGAAATCCCAACAATAGAAGAGATATGCATATAGTAAGGACATCCTTAACTATATACATGTGATCCATAATATCTCGTATATATTATGAATGAAAATATTTTGCATCTATTTTTAATTGAATACTAATTATACACAATAATAGGCCAACAAATATGGCTTTGGAGACAAGAATAACCTCCTAAGATACTATATTACATGTGGAAAAATCCTTACTAATGAGAGGTCTCATTATTAACATTCTTCACAAGACTTCAAAGACATAATTGACATTCAATTTTGAGACAAAACATGCAAAATTTGACACTAGATATAAAATTTGAACACAAGACACCTATGTCAAATATAAAAAGATCTCAACTTAAGAAATTGGGTCATAATTTGTAACAAGGTAATCAAAGCACACCACATTGAGATGAACAATAGTTATCTTCTGAGTCAATGACTAATCAAACATATCAAGATCAAATAAATTTGGGTGAGACCATCATTCTTCAAAATTATTATAAGTTGGTTGAATGGATATTAGCCATAAATAATTCTCAAAGAAAATATTTTAAAACTCACAAAACTAGAAAGATAATATAGACACATGACAAGATTGAATTGGAAATAGCCCCTAATGACCTATGAGGAATAATATAACATTCTTTTGATTTACCCATGGTAGTTAGGCACACTATAAACAAACACATATTTGAAAATGATGGCACCCATATAAAATTGCATAGAAACTTTGAATAATCAAGTGAAACAATGGTCTATATCTTCCATAGTAATAACAAAAAATGCAAAGATTAATCCACAAGAGAAACAAAACCCCATCATATAAAGATAGATCTCTCATGCATTTTCCACATGTTAAATAATAGAGAATCAATTAAAAACAATCCATGAGTACCCTAATTTTCTATAACCAACATAATCTAATGAGAAATTTCACTTGGAAACCACTTTCTTTTAATCCAACAGAAACTAGCTTATGATTTTATCATGAATGATTAATATCGAATAACTTAGAGGAGATCAATGAATGCTAAATATCTAAATAGAAAAGATGTGTGCCAAGAAGATCTATAGATTTATAGAATTTTATGGATGGGGAAAATATGTCACAATCCAATATATCATTCTAGAATATTGACTTAAGAAGATTAAAATATTTCAAGCAAGGCATAAAGACTGTCTTCTAGTCCATAAAACTCATCAAAAAGATCTCATCTCTATATTATCACTAAGCTCCACTGAATAACCAATAATTCCTCATCATCACTAGGAAAGGAGTAAATTAGGTTTTAAACCAATCAATAGAGAAGAAAATAGTCCAACCAAATGGTGCCACATCACCAATAGATCCCTAGGATCCAACTTATAGGATTTCCATAACTAAAATCATAATAAACTAGGGAATACATAGAGTATAATATGTTTGAAAATTATAGAATATCAAAGGAGTAGATTACAACATGATCAATTAATGACCAGTGACAAAACTATAAACCTCAAGTTGCTCACCTAATAGATCTATAGATATATATAAGTTGATAGATGAACACCATGTGGCATAATCCAATCCATCCTACCAAAGGATTAGTGACTTTAAGAGATTAATATTTCATTTGGGATCCCATATAACCACCCTTTCTTACATAAAAGTCAATAAAACTTTACAATGTAGAAATATTACTTTTGAACCAACTAGGACTAGAATTTTCCTTCAATATAAACAACTAAGATTAACTACATGAAGAATCAACATCTTTGGAAGATCTATAGATTAAAATTTTCTTACCAAGAAGATCTATAGATATATAAAACTTCACTAATGATTACCATGTTAGAAACTAATTCAATAAGAGTGAACATCAATTCAAAAGATTGAAATATAGAAATGATTTCTTAGGCTAGTCTATAGATCTATAGATGTTGATTGTTAGTTATCCTTAAGAAGAATACCTAACATTGTACAATGCAAAACAATTTGGACTAGTAAACAATTTTATGTGAACCAAAACATAACCATTGACAATAATTTTTGGCTATAAAATTTAAGGATGCCTTGAATATGGATAATCAAGATCAATTTGTAAGGGAGATCAATGAATTTAGAATATATATAGATCAAAATATGATCATTGATAAGTTATATAGATCTATAGAAATTCATGGATGAGTACCAAATGGTGCAATCCAATACATCCTACCAATGGAAAACTAACTTCAACATATCTATATATCAATCATGAGGAGGGGGCGCCCACGTGGCCATCTTCCAATCCATAAAAAAGAATCATGTAACACTTGTCTTTGGATCCAACCAATACCATTTCCTATTTCTATCACATATGACTAAATTAAGAGAAATCAATAGTTTCAAAAAATATACAAAAATGAAAGGTGCACACCCAAACAATCCATAAATTAGTAGATACCAATTGGAGCATGCCACTTGGCTTAATTGAATGAATGCCAAGGGGGTCAATGACACAACAAATGACCTATAGAGTTACCCTAAGCTCACAATTAACATTTATATATTTATAGATTCCAATCACAATTTACTACATTGTTGTTTAACCTTTCAAATCATAAGATCCCACCATCTGTTACTAGCTTTACTTTGTTAGGTGACACTAGTTCCAAAATAATTTAATTAGTACAATACAAATTATTGCGACAAAATTTCAAATAGTTTACATGGGATATGCTTGCAAGGATGGCATGAACCATTTGGAGGACTAGAAGATATAAAATGACCACTTAGGTTATTTTATAGATCTATAGATATTATTTTTAAATCACTATTAATACAAAATCCTAGCCCTTTATATCAAAAATGACCAATTTGACTGGTAAGCATTGTCATGTGAACACGAAATTTTGATAGGTGGATTTTTTTAATGAAACATAAATAGATGGTTGTTGAAGATCTTGTGACCAAAATATTAACATTTCTAGGCATAAATAGGGTATCAAAGATAAGGTGGAAATAAAAATAAACACAAAACCACTATATAAAAGTTAGACAACATAGGAATAAAATAATCTAAACTCAAGCCTAAAAATTTCTTAGATCGGTACTCAAGAATGTCTTTGGTTGGGGATAAATACCCCTAATAGGCATGGAAAGAATGTATATGATCTATAGGACCACAAACCAAACACAAAAGGGTTCCCAAAGACAAGAATGTACAAACACACAAAACAATCACCACAAACAAACAAAAATTGCCTAAAAGGAAACTAGCACTCCATCATGAATATATGCACAATCACGGTTGTACAATAAAAAATAAGGCTTAGGATATAATACATGGAGTTTAATAATAAAAATTAAATTAAATCACTACTTTAAATATTGCCCATAAACTAACAACTCTATGAGTTCACCATTTAAATTCCTCAAATCTAAAGTTTCTTGTCATAATGATTTTCTATTATGTATTGTCTTGAATTAAGGGCATAAAAATAACCATAATTTACTTTCTTATTTGATCTAACATTCCACATTCCATTCATGCCCTCAATTTAAAAGTTCCTTTTCTTTTTCTTATTGATAAAAAGTTTCACCCTTTCATGAATACCTTATTTCTCTCATGGGCCATTCATCTTGCCTCATCCAAATTTATACCAATTGATTAACTCTTTGAATCATATAATTAAATTTGATCTAACTTTGATTGGAATATCCAAATTCAAACTTTATTCAAACTTTCTTGAATACATGTTTACAAGGACTCATAAGTATGGATTTGTTTGGGCTACTTCTATTCTACCTAGATTGAATTCTTAAGATTGTATTCACATCTCCTTTTCTTCTAATGAAGAGTCTATCTTTATGATATTAATCAAATCTTGTTACTTTATTTTGTCTCTCTAGATATGGTATGGATAAGAATAAGTTATTTTAAACCCATATTTCTTACAAATATAACTAAATTGGTAGGCTTGAAACACATTGTGTTATCAACAACAATCCTTTATGGATTTCAAATCCAGTGATAATGGTGTTTCATAATAAATCTATGACAATCTTAGTGGTGGAATTTATTGGATCACCTCATACACTTAGTGAAGTAATAAATTTCCACTAATATCCATATGAAACCATTGCTATATTTCTCAAAAGAATCCTATGAAGTATATTCCCCTTCGCTTAAATGAGACTCTAGTATAAGTGTCCTAAGAGGTAAAGCTCCAAAAGTATTTGGATTTCCTAAAAATATGTAGCATGCATTATATTTTCTATCAATATGGAAATATCACTAAAAGAGATGGTCACCGATATCTTGCTAGATCAATATTTTATGAGTAGTTGTCTTAGTAGTGAAATGTCTTCCATAGATTCCTTGGTGGAATTATAATACAATCATTTATGAATCTAATTCATCCACAAACTTGAGAAATAATCCCTTAGGGTTTTTCCACATGAACTATCCATTTAATATGAGGTATCTATATGTAGCTAAGATCAATATAGTTTTCCTTAACTTTTCCCAATCATATGAACAAGATATATTCTATAAGTAACTAAGAATATATTCATAGTATTTTCAACTACTTAGTGTGTAGGGTTCAAGGTATTCATGTTTATCTATTATGTTTATTTTAACTACTTATAGGTTGGAATCATTCATAGGATTCAACAAGCCCCATCTTCAAGTATTAAATTTATTTTTTGGATCTTCATATAGAACTCTTAGATCTTGTTGATCAATCCATATTACTATTTTATTGAATATTTATATTGAGTGAATATACCCTTCACTATTGAATGTGGGGCATATGCAAAAGGCTTGCATCTAATCAAGTATATTAATCGACTAGGATTTTCCAACATATGTTGCCAAATATACCTCTATTGTAGTTGCTACACCAATACCATGAATTTTTTATGATTTCATGACAAAACACTTCCCAAAGGCTCTAGAAATTCTTAATACAAATTGGTTCATTACTTGAAGGGGCATAAAATGTTGAAGTGATCAACCAAGATCTTCAATCTACAACACCAAATAAGCTCCACAAGAGATAGAGAGAAGCAACAATGGAAGATGTTATTCTACCAAACAAGGATTGCAATATGATACAATGATCAATGCAATGCAATGAAATATAATGCTATGCTTTGCAATGCAATACTATTGTTGCAATGCAAAATATGCTAGAGATGCCTTACTTATAAAGACAAGGATGAGAGATAGGACAAGACAATATCATGAAAAGTGTCTTAATCCTATCACATGAGACAACTAACTCATAACTACCTAGGAAAGTGTAAAGTCAAGATACTTATCTAGATAAGACAACTAATATCCTAAGTAAACCTAACATGTGAATTAAGTCCATTAAGTCCTTAGTAAAGGAATAAACTAGGTACAAGACTTATTCACACCAACACCCCCCGTTAAGTGCAACTTAGGAAGGAACATGCCAATGCAAAAGATGCAAAAGATTGGTCCCGACAACAAGGCCTGATGAGGTACCCATGTAAAAAAAAAAATCTCTCACAAGCGGAGAAAAGGAGAAAAACCCTATGGGAGAAAACTCCTCTCCAAAAGAGAGAAATGCAAGACATGAACATCATTGAAGTAAGAATCTACAAACAACTGTCGAAAGATGACTGCTATAGTGCTAAAGAACCTCCTCTGAAAAATGGGATGATCAGGATCAAGAAGACAACAATTTGCATGAGTTCCCCCAATGACACTACTCAAACAAAGATCAAATGGCAACAAAGGAAAGAACATCTGTCAATCAAAAATATAGATGACACATGAATCTGTATGAGTGACCCCAATGACCTACTCAACCAATGTAAGTTGAAAATACAGGTTCCAATAGTCTGAAGAACACTGATCAATTGAGGACGAAAGGGTACCTCCACAAAATAGGAATGCAAGAGTGTCTATATGGTAAATGCTCCATCTCATTGAAATCCATGGGTAACCAATTGTTGCATCCACCTAGTACATAGGAACAAATACTAGATACATAGTTCACTCCAAAGTGAAACCAAGAAAGCATTAGCACTAATAGTATAATACCCCCCCATAATACTGACTTGGCAGAGGTTTGATAGATCCATGAAAAACTTTGTGTTTCACCATGTAGTGCATGAAGGAGAAGAAACAAAATCTGAAAGTGCACAAGAAAGTACCTGCAACTAAAAAAAGGGTGTGCAAAACAAAGCACACATGCATGAGGCAAGAATCACATGGATTCTCTATTATTTTGGAGGGATTCCCACTTGAAAAAGGTGTGATGGAAAATAACAAAGGCACTACAGAACCCTCCCATGGCACCTTATAATACAATGTGAGTACAAAATATGGCACAACCTTATGTGCAAAATCCCCAAAATACATGTACAATAGTGTGGAACTTTATCCCAATGTGTTTACATATAAGAAATTACTTGCAAATGATGCTCAAAATGTCCACAAGGACAAAAAACTTGAAATACATATAATTCAACCCAAATGAAGCCATCTCATATAAATAAAAAGATTCCAAGTGCCAACATATCCAAGCAATTAATCAGAGTGTTCAAACACAAAAATCTGAATTAATTATACTTGGGGCCAATTCTAGAAAAATTGCATATAGTAACTTTGAAGAGCTCAAAGAGACCTTTCCAACACCACAAGGATCATGAAGAACGAAGGAATTGTGCAAAAGTTGTGAGCTCAAGAGTGAAAAATATATATCTAACTTCAAGAGGCTATAAATTCAACCAAACAACAATTTTTTTGAAAAAACCCTATACCATTGGGAAGTACACATCACCACCTTTCTGACAATATCTCATTTCAAAATTTTTGCCACCTGGATCAAAAGTTATGCAAAAACGAAAAAAGCCCTAATTGGAGGACTTTCAAAACTAAATAGGGTCAAAAAACAATGCTAACTAGGAGCAAAAATTATGCCCTCGGTCATGCCATATGATCCTGTCATAGAATTTTATTTTATTTTTAATTTTTTACCGCCACCATAGGTGGTGAGCGAGCAGAGTGGGGGTGAGGCCCCAGTGGCCGCGCCACCCGCGGGCCACCCCACCCCCCAATGCACCTACACACATCAACTTAAAAAGGTTAATAAATGCCTTTAAAACTCTAATGATAAAATAAAAAAGGCCGATAATAATGTGACCTGACCAATGTGTATATATGGGGCCGGTGGTAGAAAAGGCAATGCTGAGAAGAAAAATGGCTGACAATGAATAAACAGCTCAACTCCAAAAAGCCCTCAAATGGTCAGCTTCAGAAAAAAAATTTGATCGGCCGATGCAAATTATTAAAAACCTTTTGTTAAGCATCCATTAACCTGGATGATGGGATGATCAATCAAGTGGGCCGACAAAGGAACAATCAACAGAAGGACGATAGGGAATTGGCCAATCAAAACCTACGCTGAGCACACAAGTACACCGACTAGCAGATGAAACGACAACCAATGTAGGAGGAAAAGACAACCAATGAAGTGCTTTGTACCCTTGGCCAAATGACTAATGACAATGACAGATTGGCGAGGAAGAAAGCCGATATCGTGAACTGAATGATCTGACTGACAATCTTTGCACACAAATGAATGTCGATGCCTATTTGCAGTGACCTAGGGAAACACAGGGACACATCCCTTGGTCTTTTCCCCCCCATACCAGTACCGGGGATGTCTCAGGGATGGGGGATGCCTAGGGGATGGCTGACAATCATCCCCAAAAAGTCCCCTTTTTCGGGGATGTCCCCAAATTGAGGAAACATCCCAGAAGTCGATCGTCCCCCTTTTCCTAGCAACAAATTTAACACAAAAAAAAGTCAAATTTTAAATCTCTTTCTTTTAATATTTTCCTAACCCTAATATGGCAACTTAAAACTTCTTTTTACCTTCATTTGACCTCATTTTAACTTGCCAAAAAAAAATTGCAAGAACAAAGTGAGAAGAGAAAGATGAGGGTTTGAAGGAGCTATTGGAGAAGAAAAACCAGCATTTAGAAGGAAAAAAGGAGATCATTAAGGCAACAACTAGCAAGAGAAGTGAAAGAGGTAAGTTATTCTTCCATTATTTTTCCTTTTTTCCATTCTTTTCTAAGTTAAAATGATGAAATGTATTATTTTTTGCATTTTTAAAATTTTTAGTTTGCAAAAACCAAAACAAAGAAAAATGAGCAATAGTAGTGAAGATAGTAGGCATGTTGAGAGGGGAGAAGAAACCCAATTAGTTGAATGGGGGAAACCTCAAACAAACCCATTTGATATCCCTTTTGAAGATTTGAAAAAATATGCAAAAGACCCTTTTAATCCTTAAAAACCTCTTCTTCAACTGACATCACGTATAGACCAAGGCAAAGGGAAAGCACTGGGGGCAGTAGATTGTGGAAATGTCACATTTGCAAAGATAAATATTATGGGAGCTATATAAGAGTCTATTCTCATCTATTTGGTTTTGTAGGTCAGAGGTCAAGGGTTGTACAAAAATAAAATATTTTGAGAGGATAAAGTGTTATAGATTGCACATGGAGGCCAAAGGAAAGCCTATGGAGCAATGTAAACTTCATCTGCACATTCAACCTCACCTATGCCCTCTATGCTTGGTATTCCTAGTGTTGGTAGTGGTAGTAGTGGTGCAGGTGGTGTTTATATTTCCACAAGAGGGAAGAGGAAGGCTAGTACTTCTAGTGAGTAGCAAAATACAGTTGCAAGTATGTTCAACGTGCAAGCACAAGATGTGGCAGAGTCTTCCATTGCCAAATTTTTCTATGCCCATGCCATCCCATTCCATGTAGCACCTTCTCCCTGCTTCAAACAATTTTTTAGAGATGTGGTAGTTGTTGGTACCTCATTTGTTCCCCCTAGAGAAAATAAATTACACACTACACTCCTTGACAAAAGAATATTCTAAGGTGAGTGTGGTGATGGAGGACATGAGACAATGTTGGATTAGAACAGGGTGCTCTATTATCATGGATGGGTGAACTGATATTAGACAACGACCACTTATAAACATCATAGTCACATGTTTAGTTGGTTCATATTTCCTTAGAGCCATTGATTGTTCTAGGAAGCACAAGGATGCAAAATTCTAATTTAATATTTTGAAAGAGGCTATAGAGGAGGTTGGGGCAGCCAATGTTGTGCAAGTGTTTACTAATTCAACATGTGTGTGCAAATTAGCAAGTTTGATGGTTGAGAGTTCTTATAAGTACATCTTTTGGACCCCTTATTATGTTCATGCATTGAACAATGCATTGAAAGACATAGGGAAGATAGATTGGGTGCACCAGGTGGTTGTAGAGGCTAGAGACATTTAGATGTTTATTTGCAACCATCACACCTCACTTGCCCTCTTTAGGACATTTTTGAGGAATAAATTTCTCAAGCTTATAGTGACAAGGTATGCCAACTACTTTATTTTGTTAGAGAGGATGCTTGAGGTACAGGAGGCTCTACAATTGATGATGGTTAATTCAGAGTGGAATAGATGGTCTATGGCAAGCATTGCAGAAGGGAGAAGCATCAAACAAAAAATTCTTGATGATAATTGGTGGTCCAATGTGAGGTAAATTTTTTTTATTAATTGCTGATTTTATAAAAAAATATATATGATTTTATTATTTTTTGATTCTCTAAGTTCTAACTTGTCTTTTTTCAAATTTTTGTTTGCAAATATATTTGTTCCATCATTTCACTAGTTGTGGATGTCATTAGATATGCTGATACAGACTCTCCAAGTCTTAGAGAGATTTATGAAACTTTTGACTCCATGCTTGGAAAAATGAAGAAAGCAATTTCTGATAGGGATCCTAATTCGGGATTATATGAGCAAAAAATTAGGCCCATTGTGACATGATGGTGGAACACTATGAACACCCCACTTCATATGGTAGCCTTTGCTCTTAATCCCAAATGGTATGTACCGAGAATTGGTAGGATGCCTCCTTGTGATGACGATGAGGTGAAAGAAGGGTTTATGAGGGCCCTTGCAAAAATGTATTCAATTGAGGAGGCTAGTCTAGTTCATACACAATTCACTGAATTTTTTAATCTCCATGGTCCAACATTCGACAAACAAGAGGCTAGGGTAGATAGAACTATAATAACTCAAAGGGATCCTATTGGATGGTGATCATGGCATGGGAAGGATGCACCACAATTGAGGATGCTTTCTATTCACTTCCTTTCATAGGTAATACATTAGATTAACATAATTTGATATAGATTAGTGTTGAACGTTTACATAATCATAATTTAAACTGAATGTCCTAATTAGTAAATTACTTAGTTTTTGTCTCCTCTCACAAGTTGCTAGTTCCTAATTAGAGAGGAATTGGTCAACATACAACTTTATTCACTCTATCAAGAGGAACAAGCTAACCTCTAGACGAGCAAAGAAATTAGTGGTTGTGCATAGTGCTTTGCGACTCTAGGATCATCAGACTCGTAAGTATAGACAAAATCTAGTGTTACGGTGGGATGTTGATCCAAGGAAATCGTACAAATTGATGAGGATGAGGAGAAACAGGAGGGATTGGTTGGAGTTCCATTAGGTGAGCCAACCCCTCATAGTGATAGTGACTCAGACTCAGAACCTGATTTTGATGCAATGTTGGCAGATGTCGAGTAGAGGCAGCCATCATACTTTCTATTACTATGTTTTGGAAACTTGTGACTTTGTCATTTTGACATTTGTAGTGCAAAATTGTAGCCTTTGGGCATTTTATTATTTTATATCATATGCGCATTGACTGTTTGACATGAATTATGGTCCATGGAAGCAATTAGGTAGTTGTAGTATTAATTTATTCGACTCTATGATGCATATGTGAATATGATTGCTGATTACATTTGCAACCTTATGAATTTTCATTGTAATGATTATCATTACTCATATGAATATCTAAAATTTCCCTATAATTTTAATATTTCTCTCTCTTTCTCTCTCTCTATATATACTATATAGCCGTTCCCCCACACCCAAAAATCCCCTCAAAAAATTTCGTCCTCGAAACTCGTCCTATCGTTCCGCCATCCTCGTACCAAAAACTTGGTGGAACATAGCAATGACCAGATCAGACAAGGGGGATGTCACCGATGAAATTAAAGAACTCGACAATGAAGATCAAGGAGACTAGGAAGTTGAAGTGTGTTGTGATCTTTGATCGCCGATGGAGATTACACTGACTGAAGTACTCCGATGACCACAACTTAAACGCTAATGTAAATTAATCCAAATCTGGGTTGGGCTTAAACGTCACACACTAATCCCTTTGACTTCATGACTTTTCTAACTCTGTTCTGCCAGTCATTTTTCTAACCTTCCTAACTTCGTACAATCTATTTTTTTTTCCATAAATAATATATCAGTAACTAGTTTTAGCTTAACCATGACTGTTCTAAATGTTGCCGCCTATAGTTACTTTTAAATTGTGCATAATTTTAATTTAAATATCTCTCCCTTCCTGCTCAATTAATCCAATGTCAGGGCTCTGTTTTGTGGGTGTTTTGCGTGCATATGCAAGTTGTATGGAATGCAATCACTATAGAATATGCACATAATGGATTTGTTGAAGGGTTCATAAACCTTCAAGTATATGCAACTAGTAGGTGTAAATCAAACTTGACAACCTTTGTCAACATCCTCCCTACTTGTGCCAAATGGGAGCTTTGGAGCAAAGTAAGAACACCCATCAAAGCATAAAGGGAGATTTTTATCAGAAGATATAGTTGCAAGTGCACTGGTAGACATGTATGCAAAATGGGGAATTTTTTTAAGGATATTTATAGTTATTTTGGTTTGTTATTCTAGTTTTACCACTGTATATAAACAATCATCCCTTTGCTATTCTACATAACATACAAAATTAATGGATAGTGATTTCCATTTTCTACGCCCAAATTTTTGTATGGTAATTTTTTTTATATATTTTTATTTATGTTGAATAATAAATGTTGTAATTATTTTAAGTTTTTTTGTTATGGTTTATTTTACATTTGCATGCATATCTATCAAGGCACAAGTAATTACAATGTTTTACAAAAATCCACTTTCAATTGTATTATCATTGATGTTGATATTTGTTCTAAAGTTCTAACTTTGGCTAAGTTGGGAGGATGTTGGTAAATTTTGCAGAGTTAGACCTTACACATACCAACTCCATGGGTTACAAAATTTTAAGGTATTTTCATTAAATCTATTTTTTAAATATTTTTTAGTCATTTCAATTGATGAGACCACATCTCTTTGAGACATCTTGTTTGCTTCATCTTGTTAAACTTTGTAACAAGTTAAATAATGTGGACATGTTTATGTTTCAAATGTAGGTTACACACATGTTTGAACATCACACACACTTGTGCATGTAATTATTCTATATAATTTGGATGCACGTATTTGTGAGAATAGGGGGAAAAGCTTGTTTATATGAATATTTACATTCTCTTTGTGTGAATATAATATGTTATCTTGAGTAGTAATGTCCTATAGTCCTATTTTGTGTTTTGTACAATTCTCTAAGGAAGGTAATGAACTCTTCTCATGCTTTGGGTGAGACTTGGATTGTGAAGCTAGTATGTAGAAGCTACAATTAGGAGATAATCATAAAATACATGAATGTATTAAATGCTAAGTAGAATCATTAACATTTTAGTTTTAATACCAAGACATCCTTTGAGGCTTTAATATTTATTGTAATGTCTTGACAAATAATGCATAATGAAATATGAAAATTATTTTTCATAAAAATATTTTTTTTTATTAAAGCTAAGATATTAGGAGGTGCAAAAAATTGAGAATGGATGAAATTTATTTGATACCACTTACCTGAATAATTTTGGCTTAAATTTCCAAAACACTTGTTGGAATGGTTATCAAGATGGATTTTCCAATGACAAGTACTCACAAGTGATTTATTACATGGACACCTAACCTAATTACTCAATTGAATTGTTTGGATTCAAAATGGATGTGTGTAGTAGAAGGGTTGGGCTTAGAGGTGCTATTAATTTATACATCTTGCAATTAACAGTATTAACCTTTTAATTAATCAATGAAGCTTGATGTAAGTTCTTAACTCCTTTATGCTACAAATTATTTAAAGATGTGTTACTTTGGGTAAAGATGTTAGTAGTAGAGAAACATGTAGCAACTCTTTATGGAGTAATTTATTGTCATGCTATAGAATATCTAGTTGAATGCTAGGATAACATTTGGAGGTTATAGGTAATAACAATGTAGAATGCATAATGTGTCAAGAAAATTATGCGAAGATTAGATAAGTTCAAGAAGACATACCAAGCATAAATGAGGTGGTGCAAATGTGACAGAATTCATAATGAAGATCACATGGATGTGTCATTTATATGTGGAAGGATTGAGAAATCATATGAGAATATCAACAAAATGAATGAAACACTTATGTATGTACCAAATGTTAACACTATTGAGATTGAATGTATGTGGTCAAATAATTATGATCCAAGTTATCACTAGAATTATTTTATGTGTAGATTTAGATTATAGAAGAGAATATTATATCATAATTTTGAAGATGTGTATGTAATTCTATAGTGCGTACCCTTCAATAATATACTAAAGAAACACTAGAACTTGTAGGTGACAAAGGTGGTGATAACAAGTCCTTTGAAAATATTATTTCTAGTTTTAAATATTTTTCTCATATGAATTTTCAAGTGAAGACCAAAGCTATGTGAGTACCAAAGATCAAATTAGTTCCAATATATTCCAAGATCCTATTATCATTTAAAGTGAAGAATCTATTGGTGAAGCCTTGTGCAAGAAACGAAGACACATTTAGACACTTGTGAGATTTTCTAGAGGGTGAAGGATTCCAATAATGATGTCTTAAAGATTCAAATATTAGTAGTCACTCTTATAGGAAGAGCACAAGACAAGTATTCTAACTTGAATAAAGGTGTCCCTAAAATGAAACTAGGAAAATATTAAAGAAAACAATCTTGGTAGAATTTGAGTATCCAAAAATGTCTCATAAAAATATTGTTATTTTTATAGATGATAAGAAAATCTTAAGAGAGATTCGTGCAAGTACAATAAATGATTTAAGGAGTTGTGTTAAAAAATTCCATAAAAATTGATGATTCCATAAAGAGGCATTAGTTCATTGGAGCATTAACTATATAGATTCAAAGAGAACTCATCTAAGACACATTCCCTACACAAAATAAGTACTAAATGCTACATTATTCATGGAAATGCTTGGTGAACCATCATATGACTTAAACACTGAATTCAAAGAAAAAATAGAATAAATGGTGGTTGGATGGAATAAATTGATAGAAAATAAGAATAATAATAGAATTGGGGTACACAAGATGCACAAGAAAGTGTCATATTGAAAACAATTGTCTTGTGGTACTGAGAGCACAAGAAATAAGTAATTATACAACATTTCCTAAACTTCCACATATTCTTGAATGTGATATTTTTCACGTCAGGCAAATTCTAAATAATCTTGCACTCTATTACAAAAAATATAAAGGGTAAATGTTGACTTTCAACTTTGAAGGTTATTGTTGTGCTACTCATTACATGAGCTCATGTAGAGTGGTAAATTCCTTAGGGGAGAATTGTGGAAACATTATTATGATGAAACAAAACTATAAAATATGAAAGGAAATATAATATGTTTCACAAAATTGAAATCAAGGATATAACCAAGGTTATGTCATGCAAAATGAAGGATATCAAAGCTAGGATGTTGGTTAGTACAAATGTGGGAGATGATAGGATGGTAGTAATGATCACAATAATGGCTAATTTTTAGTTGTAGTGAAGTAGGGAACACTTCATGTAAGTGTGGAAACATTCCTTTTTAATTGTGAAATAATTAAATTATTATTTAACTCCTAAACATATTGTTTTAATAGGGTTTAGGGAGTAGGACATTTGTACACTAGCTTTACATTTTAGTGTTTTTGTAACCCAAAAATTATGAACTAGTTATATTTTCCCTAATCCCTAAATCCTAAACCCTAACTTTTTACCCTACAATCCCTAATCCATAGAAACATAAGTTTTAACCCTAAAACACAAGAAAATTGAAAAATAAGTAAAAATATATAGAAAAAACCCTTTCTTACCTCAATAAACAATCAACTAGAGTCATTAACGAAGGAGAAAATTCTAGACATATTTTTGGGGCCAAAATGTGGGTTGCTATTATTAACACTATAAAAATATCCTTAGTTGCAGGAAAAGTAAAGTTACACATTTTAGACATCCATCAACAAACATGTGTCCATTTAGTTTTTTTACCCATTACTAAATATGTATATGTTAGTAAGGTATTTTTGTTACTTATCAATATATGCTTAGGTTTGACACTTTGAACCATAATAGGTCTCAATTTTTCAAAAGTGGGTGTATGAGTTAAACAAAATGGGTACCCATTCCTTGTAGAATTTTTTGTCCCTATAATTTAATTTACCCTCAAAGTGGACCCAATATCTTGTACTTAATCAATTAATCATAATGCAAGGACCACCCAAATATATATAACATCATTACATCAATACCAATAATATTGTATGATCCTCTTGTATTATGTATATAGCTAAAAATATGCAAATCTTTATTTTATTAATTTTTTTATAAACATGATGAAAATGGGTGGCTTAAAAAATTAAAACCTAGAATACTAATGAATGGTAATATAAAATATATATTTGAATAATTTTGATTTTAATTTTTTCTATATTAGTGGTGCTAAAAATATGCAAATCTTCATTTTATTAATTTTTTATAAACATGATGAAAATGGGTGGCTTAAAAAGTTCAAACCTAGAATACTAATGAATAGTAATATAAAATATATATTTGAATAATTTTGATTTTAATTTTTTCTATATTAGTGGTGAAAGACCTAGTGTTATAAATAATTATTTTACCTCTTCTAGGATGAATTCAAACCTCACATAACCCAATTCAAGGAGTTATTTTTGAGGAAATTGGTTAATAACCCAAAAATATGATAATTATGTATAAAATTATAATAGTATCACGTTGAGCCTACAAAATCATGCAACATTCTAAGGGATTTAAGGCATGGGCACTCTTGCATTATTGCAATCTTCTTGGGATAAACCTACTTGCACCCAATTGTGAAATAATATGGCTTGAATACTCTTATCAAGGAGGCATTTTAAATTTGGCAAAGGAGAGGAAGGAAAAGGAGGTTGAACCTTGAAAGAATGAAATTTGGATAGAATACCAAAACCCCCTTTCTTTAATAATTTTTCCATATGATGGGATTTGACCATCTAAACTTATTCCATTTTTAATACACATAATATATAAATTATTAGCCATCATAGTGAAATTTGAGTGAAATATGAGAGTAATCACTAGTAATTGGACCTAAGGTTTGTAACCACTAGACACCCAATATCACATCTACACCACCAAAGGAAAGATAAAGCATATTAGTGGTCATTGATAGTCCCCAAGGTAATTCTAACATTAGGATATGTTCCTCCATAGGACATTGTTGTAGATTGGCCACCGTAATTTAAAAATAATTACAAGCACAGACATAGCAATATATGTAGATGGCCAATTTTTAGTTGATAAAATTATGAGTGCTATCACCATCTAGAAAGACCACTAGCTTTTTCATTTTGATATGGTCAATGACCTTAAGTGTTTGGGAAAAATAAAACAGAACCAAGACATGAATAAAAGAGTTTTAAGCATGGATTGTTACTCAAGGGAAGCCAATTCTTCTTTTGTATTTGAAAATTATTCAAAATTATTGGTCAATATCATAGAGTTGATGAGATACAAGCATTGCTCTAAGCACTTGTGCCTCTTTTTCCATGGCTGATCAAAATTGTAAAATAGCCCCTTAGCCCATTTTCATGATCTCTTTTGAAAGAGCCCATGAATTATGGATTTTTGTGTCTTTTTATTGAATACCTTTTTTCTTGATTTAAAAGAGGAGGTAGAAGGCTATATGAGGCCTAGGTATTGGAGCTAAATTAGTTCTCACTTCGCTATACCCTTTATGATAAACCTATCTTAGCCAAGAAGGACAACTCTTCCAAGGATATTTGAAAACCCTCATCATAGGGTTTATAACCTAAAAAGAACAAAAATTACTTGCAAGGGGAATTTTTTGTTAAAAACATGGGTAAAAGATTTAGTTCAACTATGGCTATAACCACTTTCTAAACACCAAGATCCCTTTAGGGGCAGGTAAGAGCATACAATGGATATTTATAGATGGCCCTAAATTAGTAAAACTAAATATAAAAATTACCCTAGAAAGAGCTTTGATACCACTTGTAATGAACCTACAAAATAAAATATGCTGAAACATAGAAATATTACAAAAGTGAAACAAAATGCTTTTATTATCTTCATATTGCCACTTTGAGGGGTAACCTCTAGCTAAAGTATACACTTTGTTAAGTTACAACATTTTCATCAATAACATTTATATTTTGTATATATCTTCTCTTATGTGAAATTTTTTTATAAAAAAATTATTCCAACAAAGGCCTCAAATCCATTATACATAGAAAAAAAAGATAACCAATAGACAAGCCTTAGATAGAAACTCAAGGTCATGCGAACATCCTTTTTCTTGATAGTTAATCCATCTTTTTCCTTATGGGTAATTTATTATATTTTTACGATATATTTTATTTATTCTTACATACAACCTCTAAAAACTTTATTTATTTGATCAAAGAAATTTAAGAGCAATACTAAAACATAAATATAAAAAATAAAGTATGATGAAAACTAACCACCATGAACCAAAATACAATAAGAAATAATAATGAAGCCACCAAACCCAAACCATAGAGAAAGTTGGCTCTTGAAGAGCCCTACATGAGCCTAAATATGGCGTGAGCATCTTCCCCATGCAACATCTGACACACCAACAACAACAATCTCAAACAAGTGGGAAGGAAAATATTTATACCATTCCCACATTAAAAAATATTGGCAAAAAAATTGTGACTTAATCATAATAAAAATAATAATAAAAACTAAAACATAATCAATTGATTAACACTTTCAAATTTTAAAAGATTAAAAAATGAATCAAAATCCTAAACTAGATCAACCAAACACTTGAATATTTGAAACTAGTCTCACTTTTCCTTAAATCCAGAAGAAATCAACTGTAATAGCAAAAATTAAAATACTTACACCTCTCAATATACAAGATAAATAAAAATATATATTGAAAATTACCACATAACATTCAACATAAATAAAAATATACAGTAAAAATTACATACCAACCATCAAGTTGGATACTTTGTAGAAAATTGATATGACTGTCCATTAATTTTGTACTGTCTGTTATATCAAAACAACAAATGAGTGATTGTTTATATATTAATAGAAATTAAAATAACAAACCAAAAAAACCTATAAAAAAATCCTAAAAAAAACATCCACATCTTGCATACATGTCTACCAGAGCACTTGCAACTATAACTTTTGATCAAAATTCCCCTTCCCTTTGATGGATGTCCATACTCTGTCCTAAAGCTCCCATTTTGGCATAGGTAGGGAGGATGCCGAAAAGGTTGTTGAGTCTGGGTTTACACTTTAACAAATCCATTTTGTGCATATCCTATAGTCATTGCATTCCATAAACTTTGCACCTAGAAAAAAATACACAAAACAGAGCCCATGACATTGCATTAATTGAGCGGGAAGATGGAGATTTAAATTAAAATAATCCACAATTTAAAAGTAACCATGGGTGGTGATAGGTGGAGCAGTCACAATTAAGTTGAAACTGATAGTTGATATATTAACAATGGACAAAAGCTTGACATAACGAAGTTACAAAGGTCAAAAAGTCAAAGGGCTTAGAGTGTGATCTTTAAGCCCAACCCTTCTACTACACACATCCATTTTGAATCCAAACA
Source organism: Sequoia sempervirens (assembly GCA_007258455.2). Taxonomy (NCBI): domain Eukaryota; kingdom Viridiplantae; phylum Streptophyta; class Pinopsida; order Cupressales; family Cupressaceae; genus Sequoia; species Sequoia sempervirens. The sequence continues at coordinate 21,730 of VDFB02065589.1, forward strand.
ATTCAATTGAGTAGTGAGGTTAAGTGTTTTGGCAATTTAACCCAAAATCATTCACATAAGTGATGTCAAATAAATGATCATCCATTCTCAATTTTTTCCACCTCCTAATATCTTATCTTTAATAAAAAAAATGTATTTTTATGCAAAAATCATTTTCATATTTCATTATGCATTATTTTTCAAGACATTACAATAAATAGTAAAACCTCAAAGGATGTCTTGGCAATAAAACCAAAATGTTAATGATTCTACTTAGCATTTAATACATTCATGTATTTTATGATTATCTCCTAATTGTAGCTTCTAGATACTAGCTTCACAATCCAAGTCTCACCCAAAGCATGAGAAGAGTTCATTACCTTCCTTAGATAATTGTACAAAACACAAAATAGGACTATAGGACATTACTACTCAACATAACACATTATTTCACATAAAGAGAATGTAAATATTCATATAGACAAGCTTTTCCCCCTATTCTCACAAATATGTGCATCCAAATTATATAGAATAATTACATGCACAAATATGTGTGATGTTCAAACATGTGTGTAACCTACATTTGAAACATAAACATGTGCACATTATTTAACTTGTTACAAAGTTTAACAAGTTGCACAAGATGAAGCAAACAAGATGTCTCAAAGAGATGTGGTCTCATCAATTGAAATGGCTAAAAAATATTTAAAAAATAGATTTAATGAAAATACCTTGCAATTTTGTAATCCATGGAGTTGGTATGTGTAAGGTCTAACTCTGCAACATTTACCAACATCCTCCCAACTCAGCCAAAGTTAAAACTTTAGAACAAATATCAACATCCATGATAATACAATTGAAAGTGTTTTTTTTGTAAAACATTGTAATTACTTGTGCCTTGATAGATATGCATGCAAATGTAAAATAAACCATAACAACAAAACTTAAAATAATCACAGAATTTATTATTCAACATAAATAAAAATATATAAAAAAAAAGTTACCATACAAAAGTTTGGGCGCAGAAAATGGAAATCACTATCCATTAATTCTATATGTTACATAGAATAGCGAAGGGACGATTGTTTATATACAGTGGTAAAACTAGAATAACAAACCAAAAGAACTATAAATAAATTCTTAAAAAACATTCCCCATTTCGCATACATGTCTACCAGTGCCCTTGCAACTATATCTTCTGATAAAAATCTCCCTTTCGATTTGATGGGCGTTCTTACTTTGTTCCAAAGCTCCCATTTGGCACAGGCAGGGAGGACACCGACAAAGGTTGTCGAGTCTGGATTTACACCTACCAGTTGCATATACTTGAAGGTTTCTGAACCCTTCAACAAATCCATTTTGTGCATATTCTATAGCAATTACATTCCATACAGAAAGGCCCGACGACCAAGTCTAAAAATAATGCCGGTGAAAGAGCTTTGACCGATGGAAAACAAAATGTCAGTCAGAGAAACCACTGGAAACTTCAAGGCGCCCATGAAAAGGTAAGATCTCGGTCGGTGATAGATGAGGATCAGCTCTAAAAATCGACCATGCCAAACGATACCCACAAAATAAGGTCTTCACCCAATAGAGATGACGTAGGGCTGTGATCCAATGGAATAACAGTTGTCAGCTCCCAAGGACTCCACAGACACTGACGAATCCAATGAGAATGGCATGGAGTATAACCGGCTAATGTGGCGGATGAGTCACTGGCGACACGGTCGGGGGTGAAGGCTAGCAATGCAATGAACCGGACTTTGCAAAGACCGACGGGAGGAGAAAGACAACGGCCGGAGGATGTCAAATCAGGCTTACAAGAAGACAGTCCGCTCACTATCCACAGAAATAGATGCCTCTGCAATTTTGCCTGTAGAAAAAAATATTGACCCACCAACTTAATAATATATGCCTGATATTATAAGATTTTGCCCCAAAATTTTGAACAATATACGTAGAAAATATTTTTAAAATATTTTTTTTGCAAAAATAAAAAATAATGACGACTCTACCACTTGGGAGGCCATATGGTCTGATCGGGCAATTTTTTTTCCTCAGCTTTTAACTAACAGTGTCGAAAATCGATGAATTGATAGTCAAAATTCGTCTATTCAGCCCCCTGAACACGATGGCAAGGTCTAGTTTGACCAAAACTGCTCTGAAATATAGGCTACCTCTTGGATCTGAGCTTCAAACTCAAATAACAATATAACTTGATGGTGAAAACTCTCCAAAGGAAGGGGCTTTCTAGATTCAAAGCTCTGATACCATGTTGAAGTGATCAACCCAAGATCTTCAATCTGCAACACCAAATAACCTCCACAAGAGATAGAGAGAAAAAATAATGGAAGATGCTATTCCACCAAACAAGGATTGCAATATGATACAATGATCAATGCAGTGTAATGCAATACAATGCTATGCTATGCAATGCAATACTATTGCTGCAATGCAAAATATGTTAGAGATGTCATGATTATAAAAGAAAGGATGAGAGATAGGATAAGACAAGATCATAACAAGTGCTTTAATCCTATCACATGAGACAACTAACTTATAACTACCTAGGAAAGTGTAAAGTCTAGATAAGACAATTAATACTTATCTAGATAAGACAACTAATATCCTAAGTAAACTTAACATGTGAATTAAGTCTACTAAGTCCCTAGTAAAGGAATAAACTAGGTACAAGACTTATTCACACTAACATAAAATTGATTAAAGCACTTGAATTTAGCATATATATGAGTCACCCATCCAATAATCAATAAATAAGTGTATAATGGTCTACATACAATTGTATTTCATCCTAATATGCAATCAAGTATAGTTCAAGAATATATTTTGGTGCATCTTTAGTGCTAGTTGAGTATTCATGTAATTGACTATCTTGGTTTGCATGATATGCCTAGTTTCTATTTTATAAGATTCTCAAAAGATAAACAATAGGAATCTATAGTTTTAATTGATTAAAAAATAACACTTATCAAATATATTGTAATTTGGAAGTGGGGTATGTTATCCTCAAAAAAATTATGTCCCTAATTCTTTTCATTTTTCACTCCATTACGTAGATAAAATTTATGTGATGAATTTTCATTATAAAAACTTAGTTTGAAAATTTAATTTTGAGTATCAAACATTTTAGTTTGAGCGAATATCTACTTTGTTAATCCAATTGTCCCTAAAATCAAATAAATTGCCAACTTAATAATTTTCTATTTCAATGTCTGATAGGATTTGCATTCTTAACTTGAATAACCTAATAGTTTTTATAACCTAAAAATTCCTTGATGAAGATAAATATACTAAGGGGAGTGTAGTGAATAAATATTTTATGTCCAAGAATAGAGAGAGAGTAGCAATAGCATAGATTATAGGTCCAAAATACATAATCAATCAATAGAGTCATTCCAAGAACTTCATTAATTCTTGAGGAATTTTTTATTTTTGACTTTATTGATACTCTAAATTCAATGATCATTTTAAATTAATATGTGGACATGGTAGATAACAACACAAATCAACTAATGAGCTCATTCCCATAACAATGGTATGATTCATGATAGATCCTAAAAGACTAATATAATATTCAAAATGGTAAGAAAATGAAATTTGTTGGTTCTTGTAGGCCTTGCATGGTTCAGTGGGGTAAAAATCATTCCAAAATAGTATTATTCTTATTTATGTAAAACCCCATTCTGCAACCTAGAGGACAATGCAACACTACGAAAACACAACCATAGCATATGAACATTAAACTCAATATACAACATACATCAAGCCTTAATCTATTGCAAGATAATTCTAACTCATAGAATGTAAAGAACATATTTCTACAGATACAACACCACATAACATTCAATACACCATTAAATCCAATAATGAATAGATCACAAATATTATTACAATTACATCACAAAGGTTCACCTCGATACAAATGAGGTACTACAATTATACATAATGATCCACAATTACAATGAAGAAAGAGAAGAACAACTCCAGAGAACCACACGAGCTCCTCGAACAAGAAGATCTCGGCATCACGAACATGAAGAGAAACTCAACAGTGTAAGAATCACACCACCCAGCCATATGGTACCTGCAGGCCTAGCCCCCATGCTAGGAGATAGTAAAAGGTAACCAAGACAATCCTACTACCTCTAGACACAAGCTATATGTAAACAAAATAATCATAGTACAAGTCATAAAGACAATGATCACATTGCTTCCAGAATCACTAAATCAATTACAAACACAATACAAATAAACCGACTGTTGTCATAGGAGGAGTGTCATCACAAAGGTTGCATTGGTTGTCCAAAGGAGATCTTCCTAGGTCCCGACCCCCCTCTAGGGTTATCCTGGTAACCTCTCATGATTCCGGCCCTACATGCACACCAGTGTGGAATCGGTTATCTTTCAAGAGGACAAGATAACGATCTACCCATTCTAGGCCTTCTCGACTCATCTCAAGTCTCATACAAGCCCTTGAGTCAATGAGCGAGGCTAATTATCTTGTTAAATGTGTTTTAAGCTAATAGATTATTTAATTCCCACTTGATTATATTGACTTCCACACGAGTTGTCCTGGGACCATTTTGCGTCCTGACCCTCGTTGAAAGCCACTCCCCTATTGACAACACATAACTCAAAAACCACATGCCAACTGACCACAATAACCATTACACCTCAAAAGGTACACATCTCTATGGATGTCCAATACTAAATCCCAATATGTGCACTACCTAAGAAAGCTCAAAGGGTGAACTAAAGTTACAACAAACCCTTTTCACAAAATACAACTCTGGAAGACTTAGATTCTCATAATAACAATTACTTTTTCCCCTGTACACAATTACAGAAAACACGTGCTTTAATAAACACAACACCAAGCAATTAACAAATGCTATCATTCAGATCTCTTAAATCCATTACAATCAATTTCGCCTATTAAATTGCACCATTTAAATATAATTCCATTTAGTAAATCCATAACGATTTAAAACAAAAGTTCAGTTTCCAAATCCACAAATATAGATAAAACAAATCCCAATCTTACTAATAAAATCACTTCATTAAAAAATAACTGGTGCTTGCATGCACTTACCCATTTAATATTTCATTAAAATAAATCATTTACTATCTTAAAAAAAAAAATCTAAATAACTATATTTAAATATATCTATATAGAGGGGGCCTAGCTAGAGTTGGCTAAAGTAATTCCGTTCTTGACTCTGGCAGTCCGCGAGTTCTAGTCTTCACGATGCATTGATGGGGCGTGCGGCGCGGTATATGGAATCACGTTAAAAAGATTTACGGGCCTTGCTGGAGTTTATAGAGTCGTGCTACCCGATTCTGATCTAAAATATATATACCCTTATATATATATATATATATATATATATATATATATATATATATATACTATATATATATATATATATATATATATATATATCTATATATATATAATTATATATATATATATGTCTCTATATATACATATAAATATAATAAACATAATATTTATAAATAATATAAAATACATTTAACTTTAAATACATATATTATATAATATATATAAAATCGATATATGATGAAAATAAAACACAACATAATAAATACTTGCATAGGGTGTTGCCTTGCAGTGTGACACTCCCCATCGCGGGGTTTGTTGCTACGTAGACAGCAGCTTCCCTACGGGTGTGAGATATTTTACCTATGATGCACTTGTATGGAGTGTGATAGGGGTTTCAACCCTAGCCCCAATCCACTAACATATATTTTTTAAAAAAATCTGTTGGTGGTGAATTTCTCTTTAGTATGTGACTATCTTGAATTTGCTCTTAATAAATTCAAAGTGTTATTTAATTAACACAAAATATTTATATATATATATAGTTATATGCAATTAATCCAATCACAAGTTCAAGTTGAGCAATTAACTCTTTTTTTCACAGAGGAAATTTTCTACAGAAAGCTTAGAAATTTCATTTTTCTCAGATAACCAAAAAGAATAGGGAGAACAAAATAGAATGAAGGTTTTCTACAGAGATCTAAATTTTCTTTTGTATCAATTTATTTCGAATGAACAAACAATGCAAAGGATTTTTAATTGTTTTCTACAGAGGTTCCTCTTTCAGACAATCTTTTTAAACAAAAAGAAACAAGAACTTTTTCAGTATTGTAAATCCTTTCCTGTCATTTTCCAAATTGTATTACAATAAAATAAATAACTTTTCAATTCTTAATTCACAAAAACAGTAAAGTAACCTGTTCCAGAAAAATGTTGCCTCAAGAAATGTTGTCGAGGTTCTCTATAGCTTCAATTTTCCAAAGTAGTCAAAGCTTCCTCTAGTGCAATTGCCTCTTTCCAGAAAACACAACAGTACACAACTAAGAATTCTACAGCCAAAATTCTAAAACAAATTCCTCAAAGAGATCCACAATTTCCTCTCCAATTTTCAACAACCCACACCCAAAAACTCCCGTGAAACAACTTTCTTCACTTTTTCCAATATTTTCCTCTGAGAATTAGTTTTCAACAATAAGATAACAATTTTCTAACTCATAGTTATCCCAACAAAATATCTTTTCCCTCAACCACCAAAGATATTTTCCAACCACATGCATTTAAATAAAATAAAACAATTTACTAATTGCAACCAATTTAAATACTCTTATTTATTTAATTACCATTTATTTTTAATAATAAAATTTACTCAGTTCAACATAACTAAATTAAATTTATTTATTTATTTATTTTAAATCCTTCACAACAATAATTCAATTAATTAAATATATAAATCAATACACATTTAATCTACCAAATTAAACTTGCACAATAATAAAATACCCAGAACAACAATGATAAGGCTAAGACCAAAACTCAAACTAACGACACACTGTACTAGGGTAAAGGTATGACTAGGTAACCCATTACTATCTCCCAATATTATTGTTGAGTAGTGGACACGCTCAGACCTGTGAAACCAGGTGAAGCTAATGTCCTGTACCTGCAAACAAGCAAATGTCGTACATGTATATAGATAGTAATTTCATACACACTGTGAAGAGAGAATTGTGGAAATCACAGGGCACTCGCAAGCGAGTGATGCAATACTGTCCTCTTCACCAATACAATGTCACATCAACTGACGAAATAATATATCAATTAAACTACAATAAGCATATATAGCAATGTCATCACAACTAAGCATCTATGCAAACATAAAGCATAATAACATAGTCACCATGCAAATAATGTGCCATCACATCAATATAGTCTATCTTCACTCCACTATCAACGATAGAATAATAATAACATAAATAAAGTCTAACAAAGTATCTGAGTTGTCAAGAAAACATAACAAATCGGAGGGGTGTCACAATTTAAATATAATATAATATGCCTATAAATAAATTGAAGTTCTTATTTTATTGAAATTTATCGACACTCTCTATTTTTCTCTTTTGTTGTGTATTCCACTTTTAGTTCATGCCAAAACCCCACTCCTCCTCTTCACTGTTAAAATAGTCTAGGTAAAACTCCATTCCTGGGACTCCACAATAGGATCTTTCAAGTTGTTGTGATTCATTTTCCCACTTAACTTCACTATTTTCCTCTTACCCTAGTGTTGGGATTTACTAACACAATGGAGCAATTAAATAATCAATTAGAAATATAGATGATAGAAATAAAATGAAAACAAATTACATAGAGACAAAATTTTAATGTGTGGTTCACCTAATCGGATATGCCCAAAAATCATGATCATCCAATTTATTTTAATCTCCAACAAAAATGTATAGATTATAAAGTTGTGAAATCCACAACAATACCACCTACAACTACATTTTAACTTTAAAATGCCTAAGTCTACTTGTGCACAATTTTTTTTGTCCTTTCTTTGAGCCTTTGAATTGGGATAAAAGCAGGACACGGATATTTTTTTGTAGAATAGTGATGGATGGAGCAAAGATAATCTCCTTTCATTGTTTAAATGGACTTTTCGGAGTCAAAGGATCTTAATGCTAGTTGAATGAATGGCCGAGTGTCTATGTGGCATTGGTTAATTGTAACAAAAAGATGAATGGTGAAAAGCAAGTTTAAAACAATGAATGTTGTTGTTCTTGACAGGGTGTGAGTGGATGCTAAGAAAATGGTAGGGACTATGAGGAGAGGCTACAATTGTCCTTGTGTTGTTGAAACAATGAGGTGTTTTCTTAGCTTAATACTTTGTAAAATTTCAAAATTGCTGTTCTAAGTAAGTCTTTTCTTTGTTACATAAATTCTTTGTGGATGATTATCTTGATTAATCCATTTTACTGTTGTAGAATGTAGAGAGAATTATTTAGAAGAACTAGACAGGATAATAGAAGGATCACACAAGATATACCGTGGAGAAACCCTTTCGGGAAAAAAACTCCACCAAGAATTATTCTATTATTCAAACTCTGAATTACAATAGCTTCAATTCTTGCTTGAGAATGCTTCTTCTATCTTTACCAATCTTCTTCAGACCTGCAATAACCAATCTAAAAACTCTATTCAACTTGAATGAGATATAAAGACAATATGCATCCTTATGAAATGTCCAAATGGTGATAATTACAATGCACAAGCTCAAGCCCTTGAAAGATGCGCCATATTCAGCTATTAAGAGTTATTCGATTGAAGACTAAAGCTTACAACATGTGCATCATGCATTTGGGTGTCCCAAACTGAAGCTACAACTTCTCCTTCACTTTGGTGATAATTCAAGATATTCCCTCCAAAGTTGGTGCCCAAGTTGGCTTCATGTGCTTTATAGTTAACTGAAACATTTATTCAACACCATTCCCAAAGAATGGTCATCCCTTGTTAACTGGAGGTAGTCCCTGTTATTTGTCATACAACTCAATGTTATTTAGCCATGCATTACAAGTTAACAGAAGCTAACTACATGCAACTCAAAATAACTAACATGCATGCAACATGCACTTGCATGCAACTAAAGATAATTGAATCGGGCGAACTAAACTAAAATTTGAATTAGATTGAACTAAACTAAATATGGTGAATAAGCCCGATTCTGTTGGCTGAGCTGAATTAAGCGATCTGGTGAACAGCTGACTTCAAAATGCAAAAGCATCAAATCCTAACTCCTAGGATCTTTACATGCATTTAGAAGTGATAGCTATTTTCAGTATATGGTCTTGGACACAAGGTGAGTTTCACCTTACCATGTGAGTGTCCCATGTGTCCCTATTATTTAGGAACTCACTATGGACACCCTCACATGCTTTTTACATTTAGAATTAATTACAAATGTCAATATTCATGATTATTTCATCAAATATTAATCTCACAATAATCTTAGTGTTGTTGAACACATTCCAAGAAACAAGGAGATACATGAAATAATTAATGTTTAGGATTTGCAATTTAATGGCAACCTATTTCCAACATTCTCCCCTTGACATTATAGAACTGCAATTTATTCTAAACAAGGAATAATAAAACAAGTACAAGACTCAAGGCCAATGGCCTTCTTGCACCAACTAATCAAACCATGCTAACTTCAAATGCAACCTGCATAATCATGAAGCTTCCAAGCAAATGATTAAAACCAAGAGAACTTATCTGTATGGTTTCATAAGATAATCTGTAACATTAATTAAAGTGTTAACTTTCTCAATTAATACCTTCCCATTATCAACCAAACCATTACCTTTCCCAAGCCTCTATAACCAAACCACCTCTTTAGAGGCATGCTAAACCACCGAGTGTGTTGAATTCACATTCAACCAAGGTGTAGGCTCCTCGGTCTTTTCTGTTAAAAAACTTTTCTTACAAGTAACCATTCCAACAAATGTTTCTTACCATAAGAGAACTCCAGCCTCACCTATTTCTCCAAGTATCCATGAGGACCTGTAACCAACCAATCCATGCCAAACTCCAAATGCAACACAACACTTTCATGAAGTAATCAAGCAAATGATTAATGTACCCAAAAATTAAGAGAACTACACAAGATCATTGTCAAAGCTCCAATCATGAATCAGGAACACAAACATGACATCCATGATCTAACCATCTCCTCTTAGGAAGTCACATCGCGTATAACATACTTATACATCCTAGTCTCAAGAGAGCCATGTAATATGCCAAAACTCTAATCTAGAGTCAAGAGTTAAACCATGACATAATAGCAACCACTCTAAACCAAGAAACCATATCTCTAATCACATGGAGATAACCTTACCAATGATGCATCCAAGTCACTGCCAACAACTCCCACTGAACCGTGATACTGGGTCACACATGGCATCATGACTACCATCCTCTCTATGAAGATTACTCTGAAACATGAAGCAAAGAGTTATCACAAACAATATTAGCTGAAATAACCAATGCATCATTACTATTATCTGAGGACTCCTCTGTAGAAGAATCAGAACTCTCTTTCTTGTTCTTACAATCCTTCTTCACATGTCCTGGTTTCCCACAATTCCAACACTTTACCTTACTTCGTCCTTCTGACTTACCCTTCCCTTCCTTGTTTCCCTTAGGCTCCTTTTTCTTAGACCTACCTTTTACAAACAAGGCATCTTGGATTTCCTCCTTAGATTTCCTCCTCATCTCCTCTGATAGGAGAGTAGGAATAATGTTGTCCATCTTTGGATCTGCACCATTTCCACTAATTGCAACAATTAGATTTTCCCAAGAATTTGGTAATGAACAAAGTAATAAAATGCACTTATCCTCATCCTCAAGCTTTACATCTAAGGATGCTAACTGACTAAGAATTAAATTGAAAGCATTTAAATATTGTGTTATTGAATCACCATCTTTCATTTTCAATGAATATAATTGCCTTTTCAGATACAACTTATTGGTGAGACTCTTAGTTTGATAAATATCCCCTATTCTTTTCCATAATTTATATGCACTAGTTTCCATTGAAACATTCAAAAGAACAGCATCAACAAGACATAACCTTATTGTTCCTCTTGCCTTTTTATCTAACTTAGCCCAATCTTCATCTGAAATAGTTGTAGGTGTCTTTGTCTCATTATTAACCACTAACCACTGATCTCTTTATTCAAGAAGATCTTCCATTTTTAATTTCCACATTTCATAGTTAGAACCATTGAACCTTTCAATCTCTAACCTTGAATTCATTGTAACAAAACGTAATTCCAAAATCAACAAATAACAAAAATAATAAGAGCTCCCACTAAGCCAAAAAACCTCAAATATTTTAAGAGAAAGGCGTCCCAATACTCTACCCAACCTTAGCTCTGATACCAAATGTTGAAAAATGAGGTGTTTTATTAGCTTAATACTCTGTAAAACTTCAAAATTGCTGTTCTAAGTAAGTCTTTTCTTTGTTACATATATTCTTTGTGGATGATTATCTTGATTAATCCATTTTACTGTTGTAGAATGTAGAAATTATTTAAGAAGAACTAAACTGAGGGATAATAGAAGGATCACACAAGATGTACCATGGAGAAACCCTTTCGGGAAAAAACTCCACAAAGAATTATTCTATTATTCAATCTTTGAATTACAATAGCTCCAATTCTTGCTTGAGAATGCTTCTTCTGTCTTTACTAATCTTCTTCACACCTGCAATAACAATTATGAAAACTCTATTCAACTTGAATGAGATATAGAGACAATATGCAACCTTGTAATCTCCAAATGGTGATAATTACAATGCATAAGCTCAAGCCCTTGAAAAGGTACGCCATATTCCTTCAAGTAGAGTTATTCAGTGAAGACTAAAGCTTACAACATGTGCATCATGCATTTGGGTGTCCCAAACTGAAGCTACAACCTCCTTCCTTTGGTGATAATTCCAAAGCTATTCCTCAAAGTTGGTGCCCAAGTTGGCTTCAAGTGCTTTATAGTTAATTGAAACATTTACTCAACACCATTCCCAAAGAATGGTCATCCCTTGTTAACTGGAGGTAGTCCCTGTTATCTATCATACAACTCAATGTTATTTAGCCATGCATTACAAGTTAACTGAAGCTAACTACATGCAACTCAAAATAACTAACATGCATGCAACTGAAGATATTTGAATCGAACCAAACTGAACTAGTGAGGCCAGACTAAATGGTGACTGGTAGAAATGAACTAAAGGCTGAACTAAATGATTCACAGACTGAACTAAAAGCTGAACTAAGTGATCTGAACTGAACTTAACTAAACTTAACTGAACTTCAAGCATGCAAACATCAAATCCTAACTCCTAGGATCTTTACATGCATTCAGAAGTGTTAACTATTACTCTGTATAGTTAACTGGACACAAGGTGAGTTTCACCTTACCATGTGAGTGTCCCATGTGTCCCTATTATTTAGGAACTCACTATGGATGCCCTCACATGCTTTTTTACATTTAGAATTAATTACAAATGTCAATAATCATGATTATTTCATCAAATATTAATCTCACAATAATCTTAGTGTTGTTGAACACATTCCAAGAATCAAGGAGATACATGAAATAATTAATGTTTAGGATTTTCAATTTAATGGCAACCTATTTCAACACCTTGGAGGATAAAGTCCATAGGGATCATGAGGAGCAACTTGTGTCCTTAGAGGAAAAAGTCAATAAAATTTTTCATGATTTGCAGGTTGTGTTTCCTATTAGTAACCAATCTCTCAATTCAATTGTGCATGGACTAACTTTGCTAAATGAAAAATCCCTTAGGTGGAGTGGTAAATAGCTCCATATCTCAACGAGAATGAGGAGGTGTTTGCTGATGTTAATTGTAAGAATAAGATGGAGAAGAGCATGGATGATTGTCCATTTGTGTGAACTAAAATCAAGACCAAAAAGAGGGTTGCTATTTCTTTCTAGAAGCTTGAAGACATGGTGGATATGCATGATAATGTTATATCCACTAATCTAGAGGTGGCCAAGGTTTTAGATAATATGCTTTGATTTTTATTTATTTGGCCTCTGTGTTGGTGTTTTGATGTGGGTTTAGTTGTTGGTGTGTCTAGGTTTATCTTGTAGCAGCTATTTTGTTTTTTGGGGTTGTATGGTGTTAGTTGCTTAATATTTTGCAACCTTCTCTCATTGTAAAGGGTTTCAAGATCCTTTCAAAACCTTCTTTTCCTTATCAAAAACAATTATGTTGTTTTCAACTTCTTTTCAAGTTGTGATCTATACACCTATGTGTTGTTGCATGTTACTTTTCTCCAATGCATGATTTGTTAATCCAATTTTTTTTGCATGTTGCTTCATCTTCACACTGTGAATCTTGGCTTTCCACATTCACAATAAGGAAACTATCATGGTTTGGGAAGTTACAAACTAATTTTTCAATCGAATTAATAACAAAATTCTTTATTAAAATATGGCTAATTTTTATTTTGAGGGAACTGCCCTCGAGACCTTGAATTGGGGCATTGCCCCTAGATCCCCACCTTGGTCTTTTCCCTTGGGCCCTCACTAGGGGGATGGTCTCCTCAAACCCCACAAGAGGGACTCTAATCCCCTTGCACTCCCCTACTAACTTATTTGGGGGGGAAACGCGACTACTAAAGTCACCAAAATTTAATTTAGAGCACGATCAGGATCTATAGACCAACACCTACGTTTTTTTATACAAAAAGTATTATTTTATCTCATCCACCTTGCTCCCTACTCTATTTCATTAATTATTGTGCAAATTATTTCACATTTGAAGGCTTGTGTAGAAATTTTTCCACTAGAGCTCTTAAACCATATTATCTTCTATACACTATTCATTACATTTTTTTACTAATTTAATCCTAAATGAACTCTATTGAAATCCCATTACACCCATTCAAACATAGTTTCCATCATGATCCAATTTGGAAAAATGTGTCTAGGTATTAGGGAAATTTGGATTAATTTTGTTCTAGATAAAATATAAGAAAAATTTCCCTTTCTTATGAATATTTGAGAAAAGTGAGTAATGGTGGCTAATGCAAGAGTCTCCCATAAAATATAATGCCTTCTAGATAGAACTCATTGAAATTATTGATGTTAGACTCACATCAATAACACTGTAAAAAGCCTCAAGAAAATATGCAAATATACTAATGGTTCAACATCTAATCATGTAAATCAACATACTAATCTACCATTCATTCCTCATTTTTCATGAAGTGAACAAACCTAGTGGTGCTATTCATATAAATAATGATGTTGTCACTTGCCAAACTCCCCAAGTTCAAGAAGAGGGTAGTCAAATTCAATTTTTTGTTGCTTGATTGGATTTTTCTATTTGAACATGAGTATTTAGATTTTGGTCATTAAGCAAGGGTTTAGTGAAATGTGTCATTATGAGTCTATGTTATCAATTTTGGGTGAGGAAAATTTAGATTTATGTGAAGAGAAAATCATTCTAAATTTTTTTTCTCATTTCCATATTTCGTTCATCCATATTTTTTCAAATTTCCTCCTCTTTTCATCCCATTATTATGTAATAACTATGGTACCTATAATTAATTCTAATCCAACAATGTAGACAGGACAAGATATCCTTTTTGAAACTCACTCCATCATTCAATCAATACATACCTAATGATACCTTGGAACCTATTTCAAATAGGTATGATTATGAAGATGCTGACTTAAATAATGGTAAAAATCACACAATTATATAACTTCCAACAACCTAGTCTAGATCTAGATATTGTGCTTAAAAAAAACCAAATAAAACTAAAATGTGAAGGGTCCTTGTTCAATAAAAAATTTCACCAACAAAACCATCCCATAACAACATATGTAGAAATCACCACCCAAATTGAAAACAAGGTGAGATGCTTGAAAAAGAATTTAGAGGAATCCTAACTAGCTCAATAATTCATTCATGTCGCCTTTCAAGATGAATTGACTATAAAAAGGTAAGGACTTCCTAAAATCTTCATTAAAAAATATAACCAATGGGACTAATCAACCTCCACACATTGAAAAATACCCACCTCTCGAGAAAGAAGTAAAAAATGTTGTAGAAGATAATCATAAAGAACAAATGGCCACTTTGGCCCTATGGATTAGGACACTCAAGAATTTGGGATTATTAATCAACAACCACAATTTTATTCAAGCAAATAATAGACAAAGGTAACTTATGCACCAATCTCATGTCACCATTTCACAACTAGGACAATGTAATAAAACTAAAGAGGGAAAATACCTCCCCATGTTAAATTCTATTCCTAAAAAAATCCTTCATTCCTTCCTTTCCATCATCAAGCAACATGGAAAGCTTCAATCAACTAGGTGAGATACGTATCGCGCAAAATCAAACTCAAAGAAGAACCTTGCCTAAATTTTAAAATTCAAGAAAAATTATGTCTAGATATCAAGTATTTTTAGGGAACCAACAACCTAGTGTGCCCTTCCAAATGCAACAAATACAATAATATGCACTTGTAGGGATATTTTTTGGTGGAAAAAACCCTCTACTCATACCCTTTTTTGGGGAAATACCTCAAATATCTTAAGTATCCTTTGGATCTTAATATTTATAACATCATGTTATTGTGTCATCTCCATTAACTTCCAAAATTCAAGGAATTAGGAGATGCTAATTCATATATAAATTCTTACACTACAGTAGTGCATGATCTCCTTCCTTGAGATGGAGTGGTAGATTCTTTTTTAAAAAAATTGGAAGGTATTGATCTAGATTGGTACTATCATATCCCATAGAAATTAATCCATCCTTTTTGATAACTCATTGGTGAATTTTCCACTAAATTTGATATGAAAATATTAGTCAAAATAAGGATTCAAGAATTCCTAACCATTAAGAAAGATGTCAATGAGCTAGTGGCACACTTTATCACATGGAGGCAAATCCTCTGCACTTAAACTAGTGCATAAAATATGGATAACAGGAAGATGTTTGGTCTCTTCTTACATTATTTTAATAAGGATACATAGAGAAGGTTTACAAAATCCCCTATATATCTTATGAAGAGGCTTTTGAAAGTTCTCTAATAATCGAACAAGTCATTATCAATAGTGGAAGAATGGGATATGGTGCCAATAAAATATTGTTTACACAAGAAAACAACTCTTTTGTACCTAAAATATTAAAGAATAATAATCACAATAAAGCTACCAACATAGTTACAAACATCCCACCACCCAAGAACAAAAATGGTCATAACTATGATAACTGTGGTGGTGGTATCAACTACACAAATATGGGAAACCAAAATGTCAATTCTATTGATTATCCCTCATGAAATAACTATGGACAAAGAGGTAAATCAAAAAACATCCCATTCAACAACAATTAATATGAACCCTATCAAAAATATTAGGATTGTAACCCTAATAGTTATATATAGATTTAATAAAATAAAGGGGCGTGAAACCAACTATATAGAGACTACCAAATATTCATCATAGATCTCCTAAAATTTCATATGTACCTATTCATTAACATATTCATCCTCACATTAGAAAATAAAATCATAATTTTTAGGGACCTATTATCTAGGTCAAAACTCAAAATTAAGGATCTCCTAAGATCCTTTCCTAGCACACCAACAACTGAATGGTTCTAACCAACCAAAATAAAATGACACAACCCATTCTCAAGAGCCAAATGGACTGTGGTAGTTATGAATTAAGGGTGAAACAATTTTTTTGGGCCTAACTGAATTGGTCCAAAATAAAATGTTTCAAAATGAGCCTATGATCCCACAAATAGAAAATATAGGACACACAATTTTAGCAATCAATCATACACTAGTTTCAATCTGTCCATATGACTTGGTTGAGGATCTTGATAAGAAATTCTAAATGATATATTCCATTGACATTTTAAGGAAATCTCCCTCCCATTTTGTATCTCTCGTAGAGGAAATACAACTTAATTACTAAACCACATAACTCCACTTTAAAAGAACAAATCAATCTTGAGTCGATCTCAACATGAGTCCACCCAACACACAATTCTATGATCATATGTTATTATTTGATCTAAAATAGATTCTAAAATAGATTCCTATGGATGTAAAATTGACAAGACAAGGTGATCTTGATTTATACCTACAAGTATAGATCTATGATGCACACATAAAATGAATGCTGAATAGTCCAATTATCTCTCCTATAAAGAAAGGGATATAGACACACCAAATTTATAAAATGAAAGTATACCTTGTAGGGCTATGGAAAAAGGGTCTAGGGTAATTAGGAATTAAGGGTGAAATAATTTTTTTTGGCCTAATTGAATTTTTCCAAAATAAAAAATTTCAAAAGAAGCCTATGATCTACAAATAGAAAACATAAGACACACAATTTTAGCAATTAATAATGCACCAATTTTATCAATCCATACGACTTGTTTGAGGACCTCAAGAATGCATTCATTAAAGTTTTAAGGAACTCTCCCTCCCATTGGGAAGCTCTCTTATAATAAATAAGGATCAATTAATAAACCACACAACCCCACCTATGAAAGAACACATCAATCAAGTGGATCTCAATGTGAGTCCACCCAACACATAATTATATGATCATGTGTTATTATTTGATCTATGCCTATGGATGTTGAATTGAAAATACAAGGTGATATTGATTTATACCTACAAGCATGGATCTATGATGTATGCATTAAATGAATTATTGTAAACAATGGGGATGAAATGAACATAGTTCCATTATCTCTCCTAGAAACAAGGGGATATGGAAACCATCAAAACTATAGCATGAAAGGATACATTGTAGGGTTATGCCAATAAAATGGTCTAGGGTAATTAG
>VDFB02065590.1:0-22137 GCA_007258455.2 Sequoia sempervirens
ATTGTAGTTCAATTAGTGAGTGTGATAGTATGTTCTTAGATTACGCCATCTACCAAGGTTCAAATCCTCAAAAGTGTGATATAAGGGATGAAGTTGTCATTATGTTCTAGGTGATTTTGGTGGAATAGATACCCCTTAATTCTTAGCTCTTGGCCAAAGAGGTATCAATATAGGCTCATGCATGCTCCCATATCAAAGAGCAAAATGAACTCATAGATGATATAAAATTGTTTATAAAAAAAAACTATGTACTTAGACTCTAAATCACTCTTCTTGTCACATAAATTACATCAAATTTGACCTTGTTAAAGAGGTGAGAGTGAGTGTTTTGAAATATTGAAACATTTATTAAATGGTTATTTGTCTTGGTAAAAATAGTGAAGATTTTGGTTTTGGACTTCACTCAAAAGATAGAGAAGTGTCCTTTTTTTCATCATACTAAGGATGGTGTTGTGGGGTATAGTGGCCACACTATTCCATCTTCAACTTTCAAAGAGCACCAAAGTTTTTAGTCCACTAAGTCAATATGACAAAGAAGTCATTTAAAATTTAAAGATATAATTAATGTTTTGTATGGTACACTAGTAGTGCTCCACTAAGAGGGGGGGAGTTCATTTGTAGAAGGGTGACATAGCTTTTAAGAGTTTTAATAGTGAAAAAACTAAAATCAAGGAAGAGAGTTGTAGGACTCCCTTGAAAAGTACACATTTACTAGGTTGCAAACACACTATCTATGAGATTCTTTAGAAATCTCCTATTTTGTATGTGTAGATTTATGTTTGTCATGATTAAATTTCAAACTAATATATACCCAGTCCTTATTGTGCATGACATTTGTTTCCATTAGAACTAGTATTATGAATAAAAACTAGTTGTGTTTCTGAACAATAATAAATAGAGTAATATATAGTAATGAATCTAATTATTGTTAAATGAGGATAACTTAATATGGCTAGGGTTTGCATCCTCGCAATGTAGTATGACATCTTTTGTAACATGCCCATTGTTCTACATAGTAACTTTCCTATGTTTTAACCACAAGTAAATAGTTTAAGCATCTAACCATCAAGAGAAATAATTTTTTTCTTTTAACATAAAGATAATATGCACATTTGAAATAACATATTTCCAAACTTTTCCATTGCATTATATCAAAGTATTACAACTTTCTAAAGTATAGATTTCAAGGTACAAAATTTCATGATAACATGATAACATTTCTCTTTTACAATCTTTCCATCATAATGGATACAAAACACATACATGGCTCCATTAAGCTTATTGACAACAAATATACAAATAGTACAGGTGCCCTCCACCAAATCTTGGTCAACAACTGATAAGGAGAAGCATCACTCAAGCGCTCTTTCTCCAACCTTGGACTAACTGCGGTCCCCCACACATCTACCAAATTTAAAATGGCCCTACCCTTTGACGAAGAGGTTGGCTTGGTAACCTCATAATAAAATTGACCTTTCTTGAGCTTGGCGTTGTGTCCTACGTATCTAGAACTATCACACAATGGCTACAACCTATCATATGACATTACTTGCCTAGTATGTAAACTTGGATCACAGTGAACTAACAATGTATACAATGGCAACATACACTACTTTGGCCAAAGTATTCATCACCATTAATTCAGAATGGACGATACACGCTCACCCACCTTCCTAGCTCGATTTGTATTTGACCATTCATATTCTATGCATAGGCTATTCCCTTTCCCATGGATTATTCTAACCCCAGGAACAACCTATTGCCTCTTATGTTTACTATGACACTTCATCTAAGTAATTAAGAGTAATTCTATGACTTAACTAAGACAAGTATCCACTATATAAGCTTTAACTATATGTAGTAACAACAAAAATAACCTTTTTCCCTTACTTGGTTTGATAATTGACATTAAAGCTGAACTAATGGTGTCTTGGAGTGGTGTTGTAATGTGTTGTACACATTCACACTATTCTAGGACCTTTATTTGACTAAAACATGCCTTAATTGATCATTTGCAAAGCTGTTGTAAAGTGTTGTAACACACTTTCACACTTTTCTAGGATGTATCTGCTTAATAAAGCCTTATGGGCCCCTTTTCAATTAAAATGTACATAATGTGTACCTTTTTTAAGTGTTGTAAAGTGTTTTAAAACACTTTCACACTTATCTAGGTGGTCTTAATTGATTGTGGTTAATTGGAGTTATTAACCCCCTTTTAATTCAAATTTAGGCCTTAATTTTGACACCTCCCGAAGATCTATCCCAACAATCATAATTTAAATAACAAAATATATCATTGGGAAAAAATTGGTCCTAGTAAGTTGAGCCAGGACTCATTCGCCCTTGATGGCGAATGGGTCCTCCCTTAACAGGACCCCCCTTTTTCAATTGATCTGGAATGGGCTTTTAGCCTTCTTTCAGTCCCCCAAGCTTGGTTCTGGAAATTTAGCCATGACCCATTCGCCCAAGATGGTGAATGGGTCCTCCCTTAATGAGACCCCCCTTTTTTAATTTCATTCTAGCGGGAATTTAATTATATTTCTTTCCAGATATGGTGTTGGCCTTAATTCTTTGAATTTCGGGGTTAATCTCCTAATTTAGAATAAATACGGGGTTACTTCACATAGTTTAATCTAAGATTTTCAAGAGAGCATCCTAATACTTTACAAGAGAATTATAGAGCATTTCAAGAGCATTCACAAGGCATTTCAAGGAAAATTTCAAGTGTTTATTGTAGCAATTCAAGATCATATCATCATTTCAAGGGTTTGACACATGCATTCATGTTTTTGAGCTAAGAGGTGGATGTAGCATTGAAGATCTACTTGCAACTATTGTTCACATCATTTCCAAGGATCCTAGATCTACATTCTTCATGGCCACTACATGATAGTTTGCAAATTTATTTTGCAAGACATCATCCAAGGTGATATCGTTTACATTAGTTCATGTTCATGCTTCAATTTCTTCATTTCATCATTTGGTTTAATTACCTACAAGGGGTTTGACTGAGGCAAACCCCCATTCACTAACAAATCAACAAGTTTTCCTACCCTTGAGTGTGTGATTGCAAATTTATAGGTTGAAGATCAAGTTGAGCAAGATTTGGAGCAAGATTGTCAAAGTTGCAAAGTGGCTAAAGTTGTCATTCAAAGTGCAAGATCACGGAAAGAGCTCTATAGAATTGCATACAGGGTTCCAAAAATTGATAACAGGGAATTCAAGAGTGCAGACATCAAGGAACAAGATCTTGAAATCAGTTTTTTGAAACCCTAAAAGAACCCATTCGCCACTGAAGGCGAATGAGTCCTCCATAGCTCAAAAACATCAACTTTCTGGCCAGGTACACAACTTTTTATGCTCTAAAAACATCCCCCATAGTTGCTATAATAGTTAGGTTGCATTTATGGTTGTTATTAGCATCTTATTTTACATAATTTTAAGTGTAAGGGCCCTAGAAAAATAAGTGGTAGATCCTCTTATTCATGCTTTTGGGTCTACCCTATTTTTCACCCAATACACTATAACATAGTATTTTAACGCTACATAAACACCCATTCCTTATTATGGAATACATACATACACTCAAATAATAAAGATCCTTAGTCTAGTTACATTAAATAATCTTTCACTTTCATGTAGATAATAAAACAACCTTTCCAAAGTAAACCATTAAGCAAGTTTCCCAAACAAGACAATGTCATACAATCTCTCAAAAGCATATAAAGCATAAAAGAGTAGAAATCAATATGCCTATTTATGCAATGCTCCAATTGATCAAACTAAACTCCTAGCTTAGCCTTGCAAAAATCAACAAGTAATTCTCCACTATCTCTCTTCCACTCACCAAATTCTTACACTCAAAATTCTCTCACAAACTCACAAACTTAGAAATTAGAATATCAACAACTCAGAAAACAAGCATCAAGTGTGCACAATGCGTCCAAATGAGGTAGAAAGCACCTCTATTTATACACCAAAGTGAGCAATTTCAGGCTAGAAACAAGCTATCAAGAATGGCACTTCTCAATCCAAAAGGTTTGACTCAGTAGGAAAAAGAAAAGGTGGCAACTTAAATCATTGTACAGTAAACACATACACAACTAGATCTTACCATGAGGAATGAGTTGCTTAATTAAATGGATAGCAAGAATGCTAATCGAAAATGCAAGGTAATTGTCCTCTATAAGCCAACTCTATTTAGATAGCTTATCTTTTGACCAATTCACTTATTTTGATTTGCTTCATGTGTAGGAATTCATAATGCAAATTAGACTTCAATTTGGTTCATACTACTCATAGGTTGACGCCACATTATGCTTTTCGTGCCCTATTCTTTTGGTTGATGTTGCTTATGACCAAGTCAAAGTTTCATATGCTTGAGTATTTGTTTGCCTTTGTATTTCTGACTTATTCTTTGCAGATTATATCACACATTGGTTTAGCATTGATACTATGCGCTATACACAACATTTTCAATACATCACTTAACTAAGCATTAAATACTTTAAGCATTACTTGTGTTAATGCATTGCTTCATGTTTAAGTGTTATTCCTTTAATACTGTGCTATATACTTTTAAGTATGTGATGTGCATTTCACATAGTTTATGCTTATGTTTAATATGCCATGCGCTTTGATAAATAAATCAACACTATTGAAATCATTAACACATATATTTAATAATATATATACCATCAAATATGTATATATGTATCTCTACTTATAAGTTTATAAAAACATTTTATTTGATATTCGAGTATACATTACATACTCTCATATTTCATACATTGATGCATGCATACACACACACACACACAAACACACATATATCATGCCTTGATATTTAAACACATATATTCACAGTCATATCGATTGACATTTATACATGAAGTGTATATGTATGTATATACATATGTATATATATGTGTGTATATATAAATGTATATATATGTGTGTATATATAAATGTATATATATGTGTATATATATGTATATGTATGTCACCTTTATCCGATCGATATTCCCATGCATATGGGTAATCCATCCATGGGCATGCGTAGATACATCTATCTATGTATACTCATGCACGTATTTACTTATGTGTATGAGTTTATCGTTGACACATACATATATATTTTATGTATGTATATATCCCATCAATTAAATAAAAACACATAAAGAACTCCCTCAACACAAAGAGACTCAACACTTTTAATCCCTCAAGAACGTTCACAAATAAAACCCTAACTACTTCTAAACATACTCAAACAAGATTAGGGGTAGCTTACTTTTTCCCAAGCTATTATCTCAACTCAACCAAACTAGAAGTGTGTATGTGAAAGCTTAGTTTAGGTCTTATCAAAAGGTTACCAAACCAAGTTTTTATCCCTGAGTGATACTTCCCCTCTCTTCAAGAGGCTTGATTCTATTCCTACATCCAACTTAGTACATTGCCATAGTAGTTAGCCAAATATAAAACATTTATTTGCATCATATATTTCACATTTAGAATCCTTTCATAACATCAAATTAAATCAAACATTGATTCTTCATATTTTCAAATCACATAAAGCACAAATACATTTATTTAAAGCATTTTCACCAAACTAGGTAAAAGTAAATAAGTAGCAACACAACAGGGTGTAACATACCCCCCCCTTGTGAATAATTGTCCTCGATGATTTTAAGTAGCAAACATAGTCATAAACTAAAGAACATAAAACACATTATAATTGTTCTTTTAAGAACTCTCAAAAGCATGTAATACATGAGGAAACTTCTGCTTAATCTCAACATAGTCCTCCCATGTGGCAGAATCTTCTGCATATAGGTCTCACTAGACTTTTCATTGCAGAACCTCTCTGTTACGCAAGAGAAGTGCAAAACCTCTCTGTTACGCAAGTGAAGCTTACATGTTTCGAGCACCTTGAGATGCTCGATTGTTACCACTCCTGGGTCCTGTACCTATAAAGCATTCTAGTCAATAACATGATAATCCCCTGCTATATAATTTTTAAGGTATGAGACATGAAACACATTATGCATCCTAGAAAGAGTTGGTGGCAACACAATTCGATAGGCGACAGGGTTTACTTCCTTAAGCACCTCAAAAGGAGCTACATAGTGTGGAGCTAGTTTGGATGACTTTCCAAACTTGATGAAACTCTTATGAGGTTTAACCCTCAACAAAAACTTTTCCCCTACTACAAAATTTATGGGTACCCATTCAAAATATACATAGTTTGTCTACCTATCATTGGCTTCTTCTAGCCTCTTCTTAATAATTCCTACTTTCTCCTCCATTTCCGATAATATTTATGGGCCCAGGCTTATCCTATCCTCTAGCTTATCCCAACTTATAGGAGTTTGACATTTCCTACCATACAATGCTTCGAATGGAGCCATCTTTATTGCAAAATGATAAGAATTATTATATGCAAATTCAACCAATGGTAGGTAATCTTCCCACTTGTATTGTTGATCCATGCAATACATTCTCAGTAGATCTTCTAGCACTTGCTTTACTCCTTCAGTTTGTTTGTCCATTTCTGAATGATATGTTTAACTTATGTTCAACTAAATTCCAAAAAGTTTTCCAAAACCTAGAAGTCACACAAGCATCCATATCCGAGATAATCTTCTGAGGAATCCCATGCAATCTAAACACCTCTTGAATAAATTTTTGAGCTATGACAAGAGCTCCACCAGTTAAATTCCCTAGAATAAAATGTGCTACCTTAGTTATCTTATCCACCACCACTAGAATGGCATTGTGCTTATTCTTGGATGTAGGTAAACCTTGCGCAAAGTCCATGCTAATGATTTGCCACTTACTTTTGAGAATATCATGTGGATACAAAAGACCTGCAAGGTGATGATGTTTTTCCTTTACTCTTTGACACTCTAAGCATCTAACAACAAATAGTGTAGCATCCCCCTTCATTCCCTTCCAAAAATATAATGGTTTCACATTTTCCAACATCTTGGTCACAACAAGATGTCCAAAATATGGCATTGTGAAAGTTTTTCCACACCAAGCTCCTTAGCTCTATTGAATTAGGTACATAAACTCTCCATTTAAACCTTAATAATCCATTAGGTTCAAAGTGATATTCTTCATACCTTACATCTTGTGAATTATCCATGTGTGTTTGCTTGACTTGCTCATAAAATTCATCACCCTTGGATTCCTGCAACACCTTTCTCTTAAAGTCAATTTGAATTGTT
This sequence comes from Sequoia sempervirens, assembly GCA_007258455.2. Lineage (NCBI taxonomy): Eukaryota > Viridiplantae > Streptophyta > Pinopsida > Cupressales > Cupressaceae > Sequoia > Sequoia sempervirens. Next base: position 7,230 of record VDFB02065590.1, read on the forward strand.
ACCATAGAGGTGATATGCCTTCTATGAATTAGGGCATCGACAACTCGATTATCTCTTTCTTTGATGTAGTTGATGTTGAAATCATAGTCCAATATCAAATCCAACCACCTCCTTTGTCATGCATTCAAATTGGGTTGGGTAAATAAATACTTCAGACCATGATGATCGGTCTTTAATTCAAAAGGCTTACCCATTAGATAGTGCCTCCACATCTGTAATGCATGAACAACTACCGCTAACTCCAAATCATGTGATGCATAATTTTACTCGTAGGGCTTCAATTTTCTAGACTCATATGCTATGACTTGTCCATCCTACATCAAAAACCCTCCTAACCCTTCTCCTTAGGCATCTATGACGACTGTACTCTAGATTCAGTACCTTCAAAATCAGAGCAGTAGTCAAATTCTCCTTGAGTAGGTCAAATGCTTCTTAGCACTTTTTCAACCACTCAAACTTCTTACCTTTCCTCTGTAATAGAGTAATAGGAAAAGCTATCTTAGAAAAGTTTGCAACAAACTTCCAATAGTAACCAGCCAAACCCATGAAACTTCTAACCTCTAGTACATTCTTGGGCACTAGCCACTCAAGTACTACATTTATTTTAGTTGGATCAACTACAACCCCTTTATTTGAAATTATGTGACCCAGGTACTGTGCTTATTTATGAAAGAATGTACACTTAGAGAGTTTCCCATAAAGCTTGTGCTCTCTTAACCATTGGAGAACTATCTCTAAATGTTTACAATGCTCTTCTTCATTCTTGGAGTAGATTAAGATATCATCAAGGAATATTAATACAAACTTATCTAAGAAGTCCCTAAATACATTATTCATTAGGTTCATGAATGCTACAGGTGCATTCATAAGTCCAAAAGGTAGGACCATGAACTCGTAATGATTGTATCTAGCCTTGAAAGCAATTTTGAAATTGTCTTCATCTTTGATCCTCAGTTGATGATAACCAGATCATAGATCAATCTTTGAAAACATAATTGCTCCTCACATCTAATCGAAAAGATCATCAATACATAGCAACAGGTACTTATTCTTTATTGTAGCTTTGTTAAGCATCTGATAGTTTATATACAAGTGTAGTGTACCATCCTTCTTCTTCACGAAGATCACTGGCGCTCCCTAGGGTGAACACTGGGTCTTATCAATCCTTTGGACAACAACCCTTCCAACTATGACTTAAGCTCCATTAATTCCATTGTAGTCATCCTATAAGGTACCTTGGATATAGGTTATGACCCTGGTACTAGATCAATTGAGAAATCAAATACTCTTTTGGGAGGTAATCCAGGTAGTTCTTCTCGAAAGACATCCACAAATTTTTGTAATATTGGATACTTCTTCATATCCATTTCTCCATATTCCACCACTTCTCCTTCTTCAATGCCTTGTGAATCTTGAGGTTCACAAAACATGATATCATCTTGAAGAGTGACTTCCTTGAATTCTTCTAGTTTATCCTTTTTAACTGCAAAGCGTTTGAAACCTTTCTTCCTTTCCCTATGCATTTGCACAACTGAAATCTATCACAATTTCACTTCTCTAGGTGTTCCTTGCAAAGACACTTGGTTACCTATATCATCTAATAATTCTAAAGTTTTAGCATGGCAATCCACTTTAGCTCTATGCTTCCATAGCCAATTCATTCCTAGAATAACATCATAAGATTCTAAGGGTGCTACATATAAGTTTACTTCCATTAAGGAACTTGAAATTTCAACTCTTGCCTCAAATGAACATCGATTCACCGTTGCTCTTGTCTGGTTTGCATACTCCACAACCCAAGAATTTTCCATAAAACCAACCTGCCTAGAAATTTTATTAACTATTCTAGGTGAAACAAAAAAATTTGTGGCTCTAGTATCAATAAGTATGGAAATAGGTATACTGGACAAAGTACCTAAAGTCTCCACTTGAGTGATTTGAAAATTTGTTTAGCGTTTGCCCAATGCTACATGAATCTTCTGTTAGCATGTAGTTCACTGAGGATGAAGTGAGTTGCCATATGGTTGCGCTCTTGATGGTCTATTGGGACATTGATTAGCAAAATGACCCCCACCACATGTATAGCATCCTCTTGTTGGTCTCTTCTTTCTTGCTAGCCTTTCAAAATTATTGACATTTCATCCAACGTTGCAATAGTTTCCATTGTTGTCGTCATTGAAATTGTTTCCTCAGTGATCCCTCCTTGGCTAATTCCAATTATTGTGGACTCCTTTTCCCCTTGCTTTTGAAATTCTTGCCCCTCATTATTCTTCTTTGGAGCTTGATTATTTTGAGGCCCACCAAACTTCTTTCAATTCCTATTCTCTCAGTAGATCGAGATGGGTTTGAGCTTCTGCTCTTGCTTGAATGCCTTCTCATACACTAAGTCCATAGTGGTCGGACCGTGTACATCCACTTCTCCACCTATTTGGCCATTCAAACCCATGATAAATTTCTTGATTTGAAATCGCTCATCTTTTTGGTACATTGGAATGTACCTTAAAAGATGAGTAAAATTCTCCCAGTACTCATTTATCATAGATTCTCCTTGTTTCAAATTCTGGAAATTAGTGATTTTTTTATCAAAAAACAGTTGGGGTAACCACCTTTTCCAGAAAATATCAACAAAATCATTCCAAGTTAGCTTTAAGGAACTGATTCCTAATTCCATCTTCTTGTTCATCCACTAGTTAGAGGCTTCTCCTGATAACTGGTAGGCTCCCCAAACCGCTTTAGTGACCTCAGAATAGTTTCTAATCTCAAAATATTTCTCCATTTGAATTAACCAAGCCTCAGACTCATCCTCGTTGGTAATTCCTTCAATTTTCGGAGGGGTAATTTTTCTCATGTCTCTAGATAATTCAGTTGCCAATCTCTTCCTTTTGGTTCCCTTAGAATACAATTGAGATTTATCACTTTCTTGATCACTATATTTATTATGATTCTGAGAATCCTCCCCTTCTTCCTCATTGTTCCAGGAACTTCTTCTTCTTCATTATGTGGGATTTCTTCTTCCTCTCTTTCCTTTCTCCTCACTTTTTGTTCAAGGTTTCCTATCCTTGCTCTTGTTTCATCCATGATTGCTAGAAGACAATCTAACTTAGCTTCAACACTTCCTAGATCTTGTCCAACTTATTGACTCCCTCTAGGGTTAGTTCTTTTCCTAACCATTGTCTCAAGTAAAATTTATACCTAGAGGCTTATCTTTAATTAGATCCTATCATGGCATATTTTACGTACTAAAAACATTTCAAAAGAGCATAATATTCATACATGAGAATTTTTATTAAGGGTCTCATACATAAGTTTAAAAACATAACTTTTCATTTATTCATTAGGATTCCAATATCCTTAATTTTACATAGAGTGACTATTTAAATAGTTAAGAGGAGAGTATCCATTGGATTCACTCTCAGATACATAACTACGTGGGATGTAACCCTCTGATTCTTTCTCATTTCTATCCCAAAAAGGGTAGAACCTTTATATTTATCTTCTGATACATAGCTTTGGGGAACATATCCCTCTAATTCATCACTAGAGGTTATAACAATTACTTCAGCCATAGCTATAACTCGAGGATCCCTAAATATCAATGTTGGACTGACACTACATTTCGAGGGCATATCCCTAGAAAGTGGTAATGAGTTCAACTTAGCCGAAGAAACAGATGGTAAGTAATTGAAATTGGCTTAATATTTCATCCATATTTTTTCTTGAATAATCCGCGAAAGGACTTGACTAAATGTCTTAGTATCACTTAGCCAAATGGAATTTTCATGATCGGTTTCCTCTATGGTGTACGAATAAGGGCTTCTCTTTCCTTCTCGACCCGTAGGTAGCACTCATTATCGATCACTGACTTTCTTGTAGTTAACCTAAGATGCACCATCCTGGCACAAGAATTTCCAAACATTAGACTCATAATGTTGGAGGGGAAAACATAGAAAGCACATAGGTTCTAGAGCTGAACTTTGTAGCTCTGATACCACGTGTAACATGCCCATTTATTCTACACATTAACTTTCCTATGTTTTAACCACATGTATAGTTTAAGCATCTAACCATCATGAGCAATAAAAAAATTATTTTCAAACATAAAGATAACATGTGCATTTGAAATAGCATCTTTCCAAACTTTCCCATTGCATTATATCAAATTATTACAACTTTCCAAAGTATAGATTTCATAGTACAAAATTTCATGATATCATGATAAAATTTCTCTTTTACAATCTTTCCATCATAATGGATACAAAGCACATACATGGCTCCATTGAGCTTACTAGAAATAGATATATGAATGGTCTAGGTGCCCTCCATCAAATCTTGGATGCCAACTGATGAGGAGAAGCATCACTCAATCGCTTTTTCACCAACCTTGGACTAACTGTAGTCCCCCGCACATCTACCAAACTAGTAAGATGGCCCTATTTTTCGACGAAGAGATTGGTTTGGTAACCTCATAATAAAATTAACCTTTCCAAAGCTTGGTGTTGTTTCCTACATATCTAGAACTATCACACAATGGCTACAACCTATCATATGACATTAGCTACCTAGTATGTAAACTTGGATCACAGTGAACTAACAGTGTATACAGTGGCAACATACACTACTTTGGCCAAATTATTCATCACCCCCGATTCATAATGGATGTCACACACTCACCCACCTTCCTAGCTCAATTTGTATTTAACCATTCATGTTCTATGCATAGGCTATTCCCTTTCCCATAGATTATTCTAACCCCAGGAACAACCTATTACCTCTTATTTTTACTATGACACTTCATCTAAGTAATTTAGAGTAATTCTATGACTTAACTATGACAAGTATCCACTATATAAGCTTTAACAATAACATAGTATTTAATGCTACTATAAACACCCATTGCTTATTATGGAATATATACATACACTCAAATAATCAAGATCCTTAGTCTAGTTACATTAAAGAATCTTTCACTTTCATGTAGATAATAAAACAACCTTTTCAAAGTAAACCATTAAGCAAGTTTCCCAAACAAGGCAAACAATGTCACACAATCTTTCAAAAGCATATAAAGCATAAAAGAGTAGAAATCAGCATGCTTGTTTATGTAATGCTCCAATTGATCAAATTGGACTCCTAGCTCAACCTTCCCAAAATCAACAGGTAATTCCTCGCTATTTCTCTTCCACTCACCAAATTCTTACACTCAAAATCCTCTCACAACACTCAGAAATTCTCTCAAAAACTCAGAAATTAGAATATCAACAACTTAGAAAACAAGCATCAATGTGCACAATGCGTCCAAATGAGGTAGAAAGTGCCTCTATTTATACATCAAAGTGAGCAACTACGGGATAGAAACAAGCTATCAAGAATGACACTTCTCAATCCAAAATTAGACTCAACAAGAAAAATAAAAGGTGGCAACTTAAATCATTTCATAGTAAACACATACACAGCTAGATCTTACCATGAGGAATGAATTGCTTAATTAAATGGATAGCAAGAATGCTAATCAGAGATGCAAGGTAATTGTCCTCTATAGGTCAACTCTCTTTGGCCAGCTTATCTTTTGACCAATTCACTTATTTTGATTTTCTTCATGTGTAAGAATTCATAATGTAGTTTAGACTTCAATTTGGTTCATACTATTCACAGGTTGGTGCCACATTATGCTTTTCGCCCCCTATTCTTTTAGTGATTGTTTCATATGACCAAGTCAAAGTTTCATATGCTTGAGTATTTGTTTGCCTTTGTATTTTTGACTTAGTCTTTGCAAATTATATCACACGTTGGTTTAGCATTGATACTATGCGCTATGCACGGTGCTTTCAATACTTCACTTAACTCGACATTATATACTTTAAGCATTGCTTGTGTTAATGCGTTGCTTCATGTTTAAGCACTATTCCTTTAACAATGTGCTATATACTTTAAGTATGTGATGTGCATTTCACATAATTTATGCTTATGTTTAATATCATTAACGCATATATTTAATATATAATATATATACCATCGAATATATATATATATATATATATATATACTTATAAGTTTATAAAAACACTTTATTTGATATTCAAGTATACATTACATACTCTCATATTTCATACATTGATGCATGCATATATATACATATGTATACATACATACATATACATATATATATAATTATAGACATTTCCATTACGTCATTACATACGTGTATGCTTTTTTTTTATACGTAAGAGTTGTTTTGTATCGATATAGCAAAAAAAATTACACAATGTCTATTTGCGAAAACATACAACCAACCTGACTACAACAAAGACCAGACCACCCTATGTAAGCTAAAATATATGACCACACAGGGTCGACCAACCATTTTCACTGTTTTACTGCCCAGACTGAAACAAAACATTGGAGCATATTATAACAAATTTCCCATGAGAGCCCATATACACTAACGACCATACAGAGGAGCCACAGATAGAAACTAAACATTTCAACCTATTAACATAAACAGTGGATAATTAAACCTGCCCACAAGCTGAAGAGTCAAGCCTAGCCAAGAAATCCATTAGCAGCCGCAAAAATTCTGAAATTAGGAACCCTACTGCGGTCAAAAGACTGAGAGAGGTTCAAAACCTTCTGAAGGTAATCCACACCAACTGCCACTAGTTGGTTATGCTCCACCAGTTCCAACCCTTTCAAATCAAATATGAATGGGTAGTATTTGACTACCTCACCTGACACATAATATGAGGGAAAATAACGGGGTCAAGGCACCCCCATGCCAAGAGATGCAGTAGAAAGAATTTCCTCTAAGCCCACAAGCAAGTTCAAATAGAAGAGTGTCCTCACCAGTGCTTTTGCATCCCTCTTCGCCATCATTATTTCCAACACTACCGCCAGGAACTGGGACATTATGTTTGTGTCCACCCTAAAAGTTGCACGGTTCCTCAGGAAACCTTTACGCAAGATCATTTTCATAGCAGCAAGAATGAGAGGGTCATATTTTTTAATGATCTGCTTAAGGCATTGATCCGTGACCTCCCCTCTAAATTCCATCTAACGCACCATGCTATCAAAATGAATTGGAGTGTCCGCTCCAATATTTTTCAATGTCTCTGCAGACATTCACACAACGAATTTGGAGCACTCACCCATCGAACCGATGTTACAAAAACACTCCTTCACTTAATAGAAGCTCAACTTGCTCGGCGATGAAACCCCAAAGAGAAACTAATATTGTGATGAGCGTTGCGATCATGTGGAACCATTATTATTCTGGAAAGTATTAAACATGTCGTGCAATGAACCAACATGTCCTCGCTGTGAAACCACCAACTTGCACATATGAATCATCAAACCAAGTCCCAAAGACAAATATGAAGTGACAACCCAATATTCCAAGTGCGGGCTTTGTAAAATGCCTTACATCCTCATTATGACGGTGAAAAGACAATGGATTTGATGTTACCAATGAGGCAACATTCCTCTTCCAACTTCGAATCGAGCTCCACATCAACACCCCACGCTGGCACCTATTGTCGTCGAGATGGTAAGCAACCTTCGTCAGCAATTCCATTGAGGCAATAGCCAAAATTAACCACCAACTGTTATGATTACATCACCACCTCAAAACCTCGACCTTTCCACCACAGTTTACATATGCGTATGTTAATATATATATATATATCATTCCTTGATATTTAAACACATATTTTCACAATCATATCAATTGATATATATATATACATGAAATTTATATATATGTATATATATGTCACCTTTGTCTGATTGATATTCCCATGCATATGGGTAATCCGTCCATGAGCATGTGTAGATACGTCTATCTACGTATACTCATGCACGTATTTACTCATGTGTATGAGTTTATCGTTGACACACACACACACATATATATATATATATATATCCCATCGATTAAATAAAAACACATAAAGAAGAACTCTCTCAACACAAAGAGACTCAACACTTTTAATCCCTTAAGAGCGTTCACAAATAAAACCCTAACTACTTCTACATAATCAAACAAGACTAGGGGTAACTTACTTTTTCCCAAGCTATTATCTCAACTCGACCAAACTAGAAGTGTGTATGTGAAAGCTTAGTTTAGGTATTATCAAAAGGTTACCAGACCAAGTTGTTATCCCTGAGTGATACTTCCCCTCTCTTCAAGAGGCTTGATTCTATTCCTACATCCAACTTAGTACATTGCCAAAGTAGTTAGTTGAAAACAAATACATTTATTTGCATCATATATTTCACATTCAGAATCCTTTCATAACATCAAATTAAATCAAGTATTGATTCTTCATATTTTCAAATCACATAAAGCATAAATACATTTATTTAAAACATTTTCACCAAAATAGGTAAAAGTAAATAAGTAGCAACACAACGGGGTGTAACATCTTTGTCAAGGGATTGTATTGGGAATTATATTTTATATGTACACTTATAATATGCAGGGGCCAAAAAGAAATGTGATTACAAACAAAACTATGAATAGGCTGAATTAAAGAGACAAAAAACTCTACTCAATTTTTTATAAAAAAATCCAATTCATTCAAATGGACTATGGAAATCTCATGTCTTTATGGATAAGTTATTTATGTAATCCCATTGGACAACTAAATGAATACATTTGCTTAACACCATGTTTTCAGTATATCTAAAAACATACCATTTGGGTATCTTGAACCTATTACTTTATCAAACCTATAAGGGATTTCTACTTATTAAAGTCCAAGGATTCATGTAAACAAGATTGACACTAAAATACTTACAATTAGATAATAGAACAATGCTACACAATATAGTTGTATTAAAACCTATGCATATTTATATAAATGTTGAATCAATTACCCTAGTAAGAGATGACACAACTATACTTTTACTACCATTATTTTGTATGAGGAAGAATCTAAAAAAGAGTTTGAACTAGTGGTAAGAGGTCCTCTCGTTCAAGTCAAAGAGGTTTTTTATTCGATTATTGTAGACTAAGTGATAAGATCCACACATATAATAATAGAAATAATAAAATGTAAAAGATAGATCACCCACCATACAAGAGATATTTATAGGACATCTCCAATAAATGCAAAAATAGAATAAACCCTTGAGGTTGGGTAACATCATGCAAAAATCCTTATGGAAGAAGTCATTACATGCTATTATCTCCAAGATATCCCAAACACATCATACTCTTCCATATATCCTTACAATGATATTCGCCTAATTTACATAGACCTCCTCATAACAACATAATGAAGGAGTAAAAAACTAACCCATGCAGGCCTCCTAATTACCTAATATAATTCATAAAGCAATATAACTAATTGAGGGATGTATGGCACATGTCAGCAATTCCATGCACTATATACATTATAATTTCATATCCTTATGTACATAATATGTCATCTATCCTTGACATGTTTCATACCTAAAACATGAAAAAAAGATAAATAATGAGATTGTTGCAAGTCATTACAAATATGATGCCATATCTTATTATCGAGCCAGCCATATGTGATCTTGGTGTTGGTTTTAGCTTGATGGTACCTACATTGCATCCTTGATTACATTTTTTTGTATTTGTTTGATTCTATTCTTCGTCATAGTATGTTCTCAATTTTTTCCATGAATATCCATCACTATTATGATGCATTAATTGTCATATTTCTTTTAATTTCATCTAGATGCATAGATGCATAGTGATTGGATTGTTGATTTCATGTATTATCATGTCTCCAAGATAGTTTCCTCTATGATTCTTGCCTCTCACAATAATGTGGATGCATGTATGTTGCACCCTTTGGTATCCATGTAACCTTTGATTCTTCACCACTTGTTGCTTGCTTTGTTGATGAGCGCGAAAAGGACAAATTTATCCTCTTTTTTCTTTATAGACATCTCCTTATGTTTGTCCTTTGATAAAAAAAATAGTGCACTCTTTAGTAGCTTTTGGAACTTGCTCTACCTTGATTTTTATTTTGTCTTCATTACATGTAATATTCTAATGTAACTTTTTCCCTCTTATATCAAAGCTTCATGAACTATTGCACATTAATTTATTGTTCCCAAATATTCTAACCAAGTATAACCAGGAACAATATCCAACTTATTCATATCCAAAGCATAAAAGTTTGAATGCAAAACATATTTATCCATGGAGAGATTTAAATTTTTTTAAAATTAAATATCCTTACCCACTATTTGAGTGTCCTCAATTTGCTTTGCTTGTACCTATAGTTTCTTGGCTAATTCCATATTGATGACGTTATACTTGCTACTAAAGTTTACAAAAATAACAATTGTTGCCTTTTGAATACATCAATGAAATTGAAGGATTGAATCTTCCTTCTTTGGAGCTAAAGTGCATGAGCTTGTATACTTCATCTTCTCATCATCATTTTTTTCTCCTTTTCTTTTTCTTATTTGTTGTCCTCTTCTTCTTGTTCTTCAGGTTCTTGATTATCATCATCCTTACTTTTTTCTTTATTTTTTGTCATCCATATCCACATCAACTATTATTTCTTTTGGCACTAATTTATCAAAAAATACTTGTTCCAATTTATGAAAAGAAGACACATTCATATGTTGACAATAACATGTTTTTTTTTAATGAGTAAGTGTATATTACAATTAAAAAATAATATTACACATAATCACAAAAAAGGTAGTCAAGAGAAGTCACAAACCAATGTCCAAGTGAAGCCAAGCCCAAAGTGCATGCAATAACTAAAAACAAGGCCACTAAGTGGCAAGAGCTATACCACTAGGGGTGGAAGGGGGTCCTTGTACTTTAGCTTTCTCTATACATCAGTGGTGTTTGATTCATCCGGCAGAGGGTCCCAACAAGAAATCACAGCCTCATTTTTCTTCTCCTTGTGGTTTAGTATCACAAGCAAGTAAAATAGCCAAAGCAAGCCAATGAAACTTATCAAAATTCAGCTATCCAACAAACCCACAATCATGGACCTAGGGATAGGTAGATTGAGGGTGGGAGGGCTAAGATCACCTACAAGTAAACCTATCCTAGGTTCTTCATATAGGGGCTTGAGAAGCATATGAGTGAGCATTATGTTCTCCACGAGCAGTTTAGTTTGATCATTGGTGACATCCATAAAGGAGACATTGATTCCTAGTAGGGGCTAGAGTTGGTGGAACCTTAACAAGTGTACAAGGTGCATTACCCTAATGATCAACAAAGCATTTGTAGATGTACTACTTCAAGTAAGAATTTATTAACTTGCACTTGACCTTGCACAAACACTTAGTAGATGTCTAACCTTTAAAGTATGGGCCATTTCCCATTTTAGAGAATTAGATCAAATTGAACCTTCCTCATTTGATGATCAATTGTGAATACCTCCAAATGTATGAATCATCTATGTTGGATGATGATGAAAAGATCTAGGACTACCTTAGAATATTTGATCTATGACAAGCAAGCATCACTTCCCCGAGGCTTGTCCCCCAAGCAAAAGAGATGAGATAAGAGCAGGGGATTCATGCCTTCCATCCCCTAGCCTTCAACTCAAAAGCTGTGAAAACATACGAATCGCCCTGACTATTGCAAATATGCCATGGTATTCGTTGAGCCTACTGCTACAAATTTATGGCCGCCACAAAGATTGGTGAAGTACCCAAACGAATGGTCAAAACTTTCTGATGATGAGAAAAATACCTTGGTGAATGAAGAAATACTGTTGCAATTTCAGACTATTGCAGTCCGTGATTTCGCTATGGTGCGGACAACAGGTTAGAGAATTTGGAAGGGCGTGACTTTTAACGCTCCATTTCTGGTTCTGGAGGCTTCCACTATATGAGAGGACCATTCTATGACTATGAGGAAGAGGAACTAAGAGTACATTCGATCTTCTTGGAATATTTGGAGAAGTGTAACACACCATTGGAGAATACATATTAGCGATGGATGATGTTCTATAAGTGATAATGGATATGATCTGAAATATTGATGAAAAATTGATTACTCGATCAAATTCAAAAACCAACATATTAAATAAAAACTTGTTTTATTTTAGATTTGAAACAAAAAGATCTAGATTTTGCATAAGATCATATCTAGAAACATTCACAAGCAGCCGAGTCACCTCAGTAAGATAATTTTTGATATTCTTCATACCTTTGTATTGTTTTTCTTGCATCAAAATCTACGTGATATCTCTAATTTGCAGCTGCATATTCTGAATGAAGATGTTATTCCATTGTCGACTGGATCAAGAAGTCAGATTAAATATATGCTCATTTGCAATCAGGCATTGCAAATGTGGGGGATGTTTAAGTTGAACGGTTGTAAACACCTGAGTTACTTCATATAATGAATTTGTTAAAAAAATAGAAATCAAGGTTCTAATGTAGCTGAAACATATGAAGAAATTCAAGGAAATTAACTATAAGATTATAGGAATAAGCTTCATGCAAAGATTAATATTTTTTAAATTAATAATAAATGATTGTTTTAATGTAGAAGAAAGCCTTTGAATTGCAAAAGTGGTAAATAGCTATAAAAAATTTAACAAATATAATTTTATGATTCGAAGTGAGAAAGCTGTAAGTTCAAAATCATTAAAAGGAACAACACATCGGAGATTATGACTAGAGAAAAAAAAAGACTGATGCTTGGTGCATCTTTGGAGTTGAAACAAAGAAGACATTGGAAGGTTGGAGAAGTTGAGGGTGAAGAAAAATGTTCAGTGGCATATTTACTACTTATCAGTTCAAACATTTTTATGAAGAATTAGTTATTCTAATGATTGTTCTAACTATCACTAGCACTTGCACCAGAAGGGGTGCAAGGGTTACGCCGATAGAAAAATATAAGATAGGTATATGCACACTATGTGACCCTTGATTATGGTTGCACAACTATATAAAAAAACATCAATTGTATCTAGAAATTAAAATAGACTTAATGTTACTTAAGCTTAAATTACAACTTGGCCCCACCAACATCCATCCCCAAAAATATTTTCCCATTTTGATTTAGCACTAATATCACAAGAAAAATGAGTTTTAAAGAGCATGGTGGTTGCTTTTGGCACAAAAAAAAATTACTTTAATTATGATCCTTTTTCCTCCTAACTATAGGTAGTTTATTAAAAATTGAATTTTATTTAACGTGAGAAGGCAGTTTATAGATTTAAGCCATGCTCATAGCGAAGCCCTAAATTACTATCTTAACCCTATAAAAAGATGCTCAACCTATTCTCTTCAGCGAAGGGACTCAACCTATTCTCTTCAGTGAAGGGGAGAATGAGAGTGAAGGTTGTGGCTAGGTGGGTGTGTTTGACCACCATGTGGGACTCCCCGTGATGAATCTCGATCTATAGGAGAGAAGAATAGAAAACATTAGAAACGATATTCTGGCCACTATGACTTTAGTAAAAAGAAAAGAATATATAATTAAGGAGAGAAAAGGGTAGAAATACCCATCGCCTCCATATTACTTCTTTCGCTTGGCAATGGTGTTATTAAGAGTTCCCATGTACTGCCACCACCACATCAGTCCTGCACAGCGCTGTTAAACATTTAAAAGGAGTTTTAAACAAGATTTTTGCATCCTTTTAAACTTTCTAGAGAACCATGACTGCATTTAATAGATAACAACATAATTGTTTTAGAATGCAATAAAACAAAACAAATAAACTATCATCGTGACATATAGATTTGAAAAATAAGACTCACTGAGACCATGTCAAGTGACTTACCTCAAGATTCTGCTCAAATTGTGTTGTCTGTCAACAATGTCGATGAGGAAAAATGGGTAGAGTTTGCAAGAAAAATTGAAGAAGCCCTATCAGAGCAAATTTTTGTTTTAAATTAGAAGAACCAAATTAATCTCCCTACAATTGCTGATTCAATGTATAAATCAAAAGTTGATTAAATCCGATCCAGAGATCTGCATTAAGAGTCAAGGAAATCCAATTTGATTTGGAGATCCAAAAATTAAATGCAAATGGTAAATGACAATGGGAAAATTGTTTTACAGCTAGCTTTTTTGCGTGAGACAGGTTTCAGCTCAAAGTTCCTACAATATATAGCCTATCAACTAATGATGAACAAAATGCAATTTATTTGATTTTCCTATATGATATAGTGAAAAAATGAAATGTTGTGTCCCATAAGAGATGTTGCTATGGTTAGAATAGACTTGAACGCATACACTAAATAGAAACTTGTCCACGACATCAAACTTCTTTTAAAAGAGCTTGAAAATATATGTGGTTGGTCTATCCGAAGTGAAACTGTAAACCTTCAAAATAATAGGAAGTTGATGCTCTAAAGAAAGTAAGTTTTGAATCTTAACTGAAGGTATGAAAAATACAAGGACTCCAAAATCAATTATATGTTTATTACTATAGCTGTGGATTTGTTACTGTCAGAATTAATTTGATGTTGTTTCCAAAAAGCAATATGCAGCTTTTAAGAATCCAGGCAACAAATCAATTAACAATGACCGCTAGTCATGAGGTGACACTTACAGGAGCCATCAGTTGAAAAACTGTGAAATAGTAATTCTGAACATGTGTAGTTCAGAGAAGAATTCCCGCAGCCCTTTTGAAAAGTAGCATAGTTTGCATCCTTTATTAGACATAATGGTTTCCATTATGTATGATGTTAATCTTAAAATGTCTACAAAGGTTGCAAAAGAAAGTTGAAACTCAAGCCAAAAAGAATTCACACTTATCAACCAAAAAAGCAATAAAAAAATCAAATGTAATCTAAAGTAGACATAATACTACTACAACTATCTTCTAACTTCCTTGGATAATAAATAGAAGCCACACAAATTGAAGTGTGTGACATCCAATCCTCTCAAATAATGTGCATTCATTCTTCCAAAGTTTGATATTAGAGCAAGGAAGCCCAAGGAAGG
>VDFB02065591.1:0-10660 GCA_007258455.2 Sequoia sempervirens
AAGACCACCAAAAATCCTTTTGATTCTCAAGATGCAGCCATGAGGCGTGAGAGAAGTGCATACGTATTTTTAATGGTGTCAGTTTGAGTAAGAAATTATAAAACAAAGAAACACTTGTTTGTTTTAACCTTCAAAGCAGACATGAATTCTTTTTAAGCACCAACTTTGAAGTGTGATATTTTCTTGTTCAATTGTTAAGTCCCAAAAATAAAGTCTAGTCAGTTTCTAATGTTCATGTTTAGCCCAACTTTGAAAAAAACCAATCAATGATTAATTTTAAATTCAAATTGATCTAGTTGGCAGTAAACACAAAACAAAGGCAGCAATTGGATGCTCTAGACTATTACAATAAGCATTTAAAAATGATTTTTTCAAGTTCAAGTTCAATGCTCAATGCTTGAACTCAAATTTTTCTAGATTTATCTGCCTTGATGAGAAGTAGATAAAATTTTTAGTTAAGCATGAAGAACTGATCGATAGACTCCACCTTAGCAATGTGCACTCAACAACTTTAAGTTAGTGAAACAAAATCAATCATAAATCAACAACTTTATTTAAATTCAAATAGAAAATGATTTTTCCCTTTTTCAGATGTAAAGTATGGTGGCCAAATTGCAACATCAAAAACCCATCATATCAAGCTTGGATCCCATTTCATAAAAAAACATCACGGTAATTGTAATCAGATCAAATGCAAGTTGAAGTTGCTTTCCACAGTGATGTTAATTTGCACAGATAAACTTTTTAAATTTTTAAAATCCTACTAGATTTGTCTTTCGTCATTAAAGATCTGCACAAGGCTTAGTAGACATAAAAGGCTGTCAGATTTTTGTTCAATAGTATATCAGTATTATTACTATATGAGCCAGATTTTTCTTTAAACTAGTGCTCACTAAAATACCATTAAGACAACAACTTCAATATTGAGAAAGTAGATGAAGCGCACTTGATTAAGACAACAATATGACTATAAGAGGGCCCAAGTTAGTTGGTTAAGACAAAAAAAACATTTAGATAAGAAACCCTTTCTCTAAAGACCCAGTTACGATTAAAAACATTAAGTGATTAAGAGCAATGAAACATAAGAGATAAAAAAAAAACCACTTTACAACAATAAAGGAAAAATATGAAAAGCACACCACTCAAGCTCAATGAATACAGATTATGTAGTGCTCCTTCTACTCTATTACACCAACAAAGATTCTCAAGAATGCAGATGGGACGTTAAAAGTAGCTTATAAATTTAATGGCACAACTTCAGACACAAATAAAGTGAAGAAGTTTTGAAACCCGTAGAGAAAAATTGAAATCACTTAATACAATGCAATTCACAGGAAAGGAGAGCTCAAGACTTGTGGGCTGTTAGCCAACTACTCATACGAGGCTAGTTTTTCAATAGATGATGATGAATGTTTGTTTCCCAATGTCAATATTTGCACAACCTAAGACAATTCTGAAGACTTCAACAACAATGCAGAATGTAATAAGTGGTGGCCTTAAACCTCTTGTATACCTTCAGCGACAATTTTTTGATCCTACATTCGTTTCCGGCAGCACGATAATATCAATATTTAGCCATACAATGCAGAAGTAAAGACATTAGCATCATTCTCTTCGTAGCATAAAATGAAAATTGCTTCACAATCAAATCTTTCACAGCCAAAATTCAAAACCCCTTTGCGTTTGTGTGCCATGTCCAATTCTCAATGCTTTTGACTTGAGTGTTGATGGTGACTCAGACAAAGGTGATAAATGCTTAATATCACTATGATATATCGTGCAGTTTTCAATGCTTCTGAAATTTCTATGATTTCAATAATTTCAAGTTGGCGCTGCAATTGGGTGTTTCTTCTTTAATGCAATTGAGAATGGATAATTAAGCTAGACATGGAATGTACCATGGTTTGTTGAGCTATTAAATGCTAGTCAATGGCTATCACATGCTGGGACATCCATTAAGTTAGTAATACAGTGTATCCAAGGACAGAGTACATAAAATAATAAGGCAGGCAACATTGATTTAAATAAAAAAAGAGAGCCCTACCGAATGATCAACATTTAAATTTGTTTGAATGAGCGATATTTATGACTTTATGACTTTTTCTATTTTATATCAGCGTACTAATATGCTTAGAAGTTAGAAGCCAACTTCGAGACCCGAAGATCACTGCATGCAAATAGCACATCCTGAGAAAGAAGAGATGAAGGAGACAAACAAGCAAGGAGTGCTTTCGAGAAAGCTGAAAAATCTATTCATCCGAGAGAGGTAAAAATACAATGATGAATCCTTATAAAAAGATATTGTGCAACCCTAAAAGAAACCCTAATAGGTAGACATTTAATAATTAATATAATTATTAAATGTCACAAAATGCAAACTAAAGTGAAATCTTAAGAGGAATAAAGGTAATTTAATCAACATGATTAAATTAAAACCTTTACTCTAACACCCCCCCTTAAGATGAGCAAAAGTGCAGCTACAAACATATGCAAGAAAGCAAAGGTAACTACAATGCTGAAAAGTAAACTTGGGTCCCGGCAACAAGGCCTGATCAGGTACCCAATTACAACCAAATCTCTGTAAAGTGGAGAAATAGAGAAAACCTCATGGGAAAAACTCTACTCCAAAAAGAGATGAAAGCATGCAATGCACTAAGAAAAGAAGGATAGGAGGTGGATAACATGATACCCCCCATAGACAGCTTCTATCATATAAGTACATGTACGATGGTCTCCATAGGAGAAAAAGAAAGAGACTAGAAGGCCCCCCCACAATGAAGAAACTCCTGTCGCATATATGGATGCCTGTAGAATCCAGAAAGAGATCCTGAAGCGGCATATAATATTCCTCCCCTTGGGAAGAAATGGATCCAAAAGACGAAGATGAAGAACCCCTGTGAAGAGAGAAGAATCAATCTGTCTCAAGATGTGTGCCATAATAGGATGCTGAAGAATCTCTCTATCTGAACTGAAACAAAAGATGTCAAATCCAAACTGAACTGAAGACTCAAAAACTGCAACCTCTGAATGCACAAATGATGGTGGGCTAACAGCTGGAATATGGCTGTCAACAAAGAGGAGCTGAAAATCCTCAAAGTAATCCTCCAGATCTACAATATAGGACTCTACAAACAAAGACGAAATTCCTGCAAGATAAGAATCCCAAGTAGCCATGTTTGAAAGATGTATGATGTCCTGCTTACCTGAATCAATAGGAGCCAAAGAAGAGGCAATATCAAACTAATCAGGAACAACAGGAGATGATGTTGATACATGTATAATCTCAGTCTGAAGAGTAGGAACTATGAGACAATCCTCTGATTCATCGGAATATGTAAGGGTGTCTAAATACTGAAGTTCCTTTAAAGTATCATGATCAAAAGGTGTGTTCTCTCTCCAACCAATGGGTACAAGACAATCTGAAGCAGGATCCTCTGGGAATGGAGAAAGACTGGGGTCTCCATAGATCTCCCAAAGACGTGTCCAAAGTGAGTGAGGACAATCAATGCCCGATATAGCCCACACAGTGTCAAAATCAACACTAGACAAAATAACTCCTACTATGTGATTTCTAATGATATCCCAAGCTAGTTTTCCCTCTGAAGTTGCTGGTTCAGGTATGAGATCATACAAATAAGGCAACAAATTTAGCCACCTACAATGTGTAAGTATACCCTTTGCCCATGACTCATAATTACCCCGTTCCAGAAATACAACTGAAGGGTGAGTAGAAAAACCCATGATAGCTCTTCAAATTAAAAATCTGAGACTAACTGACCTCAATACTGATAAATCAGATCAACATATGCCATCCCATGCAAACAAATCATTTCCAAGTGCTGAAACATCCAAGTAACTAACAGATGTGTGAAAACACAAAATACTAAATAAAAGGTACTTGGTATAGATTCTGGAAAAATAAATTGCAGATCTGGAAAGAACACAGAAACACCTTTCCAACGCCTCTTTGTTTGCGAAAAACGGAGTCCGTATGCAAAAGATATGGCTCCAGGAGTGCAAAAATATTGTTCTGACTTTGACTGAGAAAAACAGCATCAAAATGGAAAAAACTGAAAATAAGACCTGCACCATCAGATCGGTGCTGGAATCAGCTTTCCAACGCCTATTTCCATTCGAAAATCCGAGCTAAAAATGCCCAAGTTATGCCCGATTTCGTGCAAGTTGCTCAAAAAGGTTTTTAAAAAAAATTGCACAGCCCACAAGGGCTAAGATCTTCGGCCCCTGGTCACATGGACGACCAGGGGGCTGGCGGCTAGGTGCTGGGCGCGCGGCCCCTGGATCTGCATGTGACCCTGCCGCTTGCAGGGTAAGCCCTCAGGGGCTGCGGTGGGGCGCTGGTCGGAGCCTCTGGTCACCAATACGGCCAGGGCTAGGGCCTACAAAGCCCGCGGGGGTTGAAGGCTTAGCGCCGGCGCGGAAACAAAGACCGCCGATGGCGGTGGTAACCTAGCGGCTTACGGGTGGAGGAAGGGTGGCCGCCGGGTGGCCCGAAATTGGGTGCGACCACTTTTTAAACTGTAGCACCCAAAAGTAATAAAAGTTTTTATTTTTTTATTATTTTTTGAATTTTCACAATTTTTCACCTCGAGGCTGGTAAAATGCGATACCAGGTAAAATTTTGCCTCCAGGATCAATGAAAGTAGCCAAAAGCTGGGCTTGCTTATCTATGAAAATATATAGGTTTTGGCCAGCTCACAGATCCAGCAGTGAGGTCCGTTTGGAGCCCAAAAGAGTACTTAAAAGCGGGTTACCCGGATCTGAAAAATGCAGGATCACGATTATATAAGCTATGCAGCTAAAAATGATGGTGATGATATATGAAAGATGGATTATTGGTGAATGATTGGAACTCTTAGGAAATCTTGAAGAGGATACTAAAATTTAGGACTTGGATTGATGTTTTGACTTGATTTTGGATTTTGGATTTTGGATAGTGAACTCATAAACCACAAGATGTTGGATGTTATCAAGGGATAGACTTGTTGACAAGGATCAATAATTTGACTAAATATGTGGAGAAGGATTCCTCTACACACCTTTAATCAAATGAAATGATTTTCCCAAAGTTTAGCATGAGGGATTTTTTCAAGATTTCCAATAATTGTTTGTGAGGTGATTTTGATTTTGATTTTTGGGGGATGGATGAAATTTTTGGTTTTGATCCAAAGAGACTTAGAGAGACTTTGTTTACTAGACAAAGATATTGAAGAACATGCTTTTATCTAAGAGTAGTTCAAACAAAAAGACCAATGTTTGCTCGAAAGAAGATAAAAAGATAAACAAGAACATGTATGGGGTCCAATTTTTTATCTTTTCATTAATGACTTCTTTTTACCAAAAACAAACGCTTGATTATGTTTCAAACTGAATGTCCAATGTCACAACTTATTTTCGTCCCACAAAGTGTTATGTGGAAGTTCCAAGAAATCAGGACAAGGGTTGCCTAATGTTGACCTTTGTAAGAGAAAATTGAGATGTAAACCCAATTACATAGAAACCTCTAGAGATGTAATCCCTAGGGTAAGCAATAGCTCTTGGGTTTTGTCAAAGGTATTTTCTCTATCTAAGGGGTTTGAAATTTTGATACTCACGTTAAATGACTGTTTCCCAATGTTTTCGAATCAAGCAAGTGTTTTGACTCACAAGCAATATAACATCCTAGCTAAATTGGTACGTTTTTCTTGGTGGGCTTGCCTCATTCCCTTCATAGTAGAAGAGATGATTTTACATGCAACCAAGGAAAAATATAAAGGTATGTTAAGAATGAAGTATTAACCTCTATATTTTAACCAAGATCGGACATGGCAAGTAACTTCTTGGAATCTAAGTTCCAATGCACCACTTTGATAAACTTGTTGGATGGACTACTTGGTTACTACAAAAAAGGGTTTTAGTTCAGAATTTTTGTTTGTGTAGATTGACCCATATGACGAGAGTCCCTTTTCAGATCCATTTCATCAGAGTCAACCACATGATACTGGCGTTTACTCTAGTACCCACATTTATATCCCGACTGGAAATACTCTTGGCTTTAGAGTGTTACTGGTTGAGTCATTCCCTTGGGAGAGTAATTTTTCCCCAAGGCAGGCCCTCTAAGATAGACAAAAGTGAGTAAACATATTCATAGTTCGATCAACCTTCATTTAGAAATAAAGGGAGAACACATGTAATAAGTTTACTCACACTCGCAAAGTGTTTTGTTCAATTTTTTAAACCCAAAATGAAGTGTGGAGGCAATTACTTTATCCTAACCTAAGACCACCAAAAATCCTTTTGATTCTCAAGATCGCCATGAGGCGTGAGAGAAGTGCATACGTATTTTTAATGGTGTCAGTTTGAGTAAGAAATTATAAAACAAAGAAACACTTGTTTGTTTTAACCTTCAAAGCAGACATGAATTCTTTTTAAGCACCAACTTTGAAGTGTGATATTTTCTTGTTCAATTGTTAAGTCCCAAAAATAAAGTCTAGTCAGTTTCTAATGTTCATGTTTAGCCCAACTTTGAAAAAAAACCAATCAATGATTAATTTTAAATTCAAATTGATCTAGTTGGCAGTAAACACAAAACAAAGGCAGCAATTGGATGCTCTAGACTATTACAATAAGCATTTAAAAATGATTTTTTCAAGTTCAAGTTCAATGCTCAATGCTTGAACTCAAATTTTTCTAGATTTATCTGCCTTGATGAGAAGTAGATAAAATTTTTAGTTAAGCATGAAGAACTGATCGATAGACTCCACCTTAGCAATGTGCACTCAACAACTTTAAGTTAGTGAAACAAAATCAATCATAAATCAACAACTTTATTTAAATTCAAATAGAAAATGATTTTTCCCTTTTTCAGATGTAAAGTATGGTGGCCAAATTGCAACATCAAAAACCCATCATATCAAGCTTGGATCCCATTTCATAAACAAACATCACAGTAATTGTAATCAGATCAAATGCAAGTTGAAGTTGCTTTCCACAGTGATGTTAATTTGCACAGATAAACTTTTTAAATTTTTAAAATCCTACTAGATTTGTCTTTCGTCATTAAAGATCTACACAAGGCTTAGTAGACATAAAAGGCTGTCAGATTTTTGTTCAATAGTATATCAGTATTATTACTATATGAGCCAGATTTTTCTTTAAACTAGTGCTCACTAAAATACCATTAAGACAACAACTTCAATATTGAGAAAGTAGATGAAGCGCACTTGATTAAGACAACAATATGACTATAAGAGGGCCCAAGTTAGTTGGTTAAGACAAAAAAAACATTTAGATAAGAAACCCTTTCTCTAAAGACCCAGTTACGATTAAAAACATTAAGTGATTAAGAGCAATGAAACATAAGAGATAAAAAAAAAACCACTTTACAACAATAAAGGAAAAATATGAAAAGCACACCACTCAAGCTCAATGAATACAGATTATGTAGTGCTCCTTCTACTCTATTACACCAACAAAGATTCTCAAGAATGCAGATGGGACGTTAAAAGTAGCTTATAAATTTAATGGCACAACTTCAGACACAAATAAAGTGAAGAAGATTTGAAACCCATAGAGAAAAATTGAAATCACTTAATACAATGCAATTCACAGGAAAGGAGAGCTCAAGACTTGTGGGCTGTTAGCCAACTACTCATACGAGGCTAGTTTTTCAATAGATGATGATGAATGTTTGTTTCCCAATGTCAATATTTGCACAACCTAAGACAATTCTGAAGACTTCAACAACAATGCAGAATGTAATAAGTGGTGGCCTTAAACCTCTTGTATGCCTTCTTTGACAATTTTTGATCCTACATTCAATTTCAAACAACCACGATAATATCAATATTTAGCCATACAATGCAAGTAAAAAGACATTAGCATCATTCTCTTTCTGTAGCATAAAATAGAAAATTTCTAAATCAAATCTTTTACGAAAGCCAAAATTCAAAACCATTTAAATATTATGCATGTCCAATTCTCAATGCTTTTGACTTGAGTGTTGATGGTGACTCAGACAAAGGTGATAAATGCTTAATATCACTATGATATATCGTGCAGTTTTCAATGATTCTGAAATTTCTATGATTTCAATAATTTCAAGTTGGCACTGCAATTGGGTGTTTCTTCTTTAATGCAATTGAGAATGGATAATTAAGCTAGAAATGGAATGTGCCATGGTTTGTTGAGCTATTAAATGCTAGTCAATGGCTATCACATGCTGGGACATCCATTAAGTTAGTAATACAGTGTATCCAAGGACAAAGTACATAAAATAATAAGGCAGGAAACATTGATTTAAATAAAAAGAGCCCACCACAGGAATGATCAACATTTAAAATTTGAATGAACGATATTTATGACTTTATGACTTTCTATTTTATATCAATGCATGCTAATATGTAGAAGTTGAAAGCCAACTACGGACCGAAGATCACACATGCAAATAACTGTCATAGAAAGAAGAGATGGGGAGACAAACAAGCAAGGGGTGCTCTGAAATTTTGAAAATCTATTCATCGAGAGAGGTAAAATACAATGATGAATCCTTATAAAGGGATATTGTGCAACCCTAAAAGAAACCCTAATAGGTAGACATTTTAATGAATTAATATAATTTATTAAATGTCACAAAAGCTCTAAACTAAAGTGAAATCTTAAGAGGGAATAAAGGAGTAATTTAATCAGCATGAAGTTAAATTAAAAGGCAACTACTCTAACATAATAAATGTCAATAAATGGTGCAACAATCAATAGTAGTTTAAAAAAAAAACATGTGCAACTCTATTTCAGATTTCTCAACATATCTAAGACAGGGCGCACGATGCTTGCAGTGTGTTTAAATAGAGACTAAAGACTTTATGGAAGCAACTGATATTTAATAATAATGTTGGACTTTAACATAAATTTCCACTGTAGCAAGACCAAATGCCTCTTCTTCTTCTGCGTATGGTTTAGATTTTGTGCATTGTCTCTCGTATACCATGGCTCAAGTCACTTCTCAATGCTAACATCATCTATTTCAAAAGCTCGTATGTGTTAACAAACATTGTATGTGTTAACAAACAATATGTGTTAACAAGCGATATGTGTTATCAAATGCCATATGTGTTAATAGATGTGTCTTGTGTTAATCAAACGTCATGTGTGTTAACAAATAGTATGTGTCAACAAACGAAGTATGTTTTAACAAACGACATGTGTTAACAAACTATGGTATTTCTTGACAATCACAAGTTACATGAATATATTATTTTTAATAATGAATCATGCAACTATGATCTATCATTTTCAAACTGAGAGCTATTGATATTAGAATTCAATTTATTACTAATCAAGAGTAAAGTAGACTAGCAATATCATATCACTTCTATTAAGATTCCCAACACAAAAGTAATTGATAAATGTTGATTTCAAAAACTTAATCGATTGCAGTTGTGGGTTCGCCCTCCTTCTAGTGCCATATGTGAGCACCCTGCAAATCTGCACAAAGCTTAAACTCCATAGCATGTATTTTTTTATGCAAACTCACTAAATGCTCCTATGAAGTAATGCATGATACCTTCATAAACAAGATAACAACACAAACTAATTGAGAGCATAAAAACAAGACACATATCTATCCCATAGTGGATTGGTGCTTCTTTGATGTGGAAAGAAGCCCTTTCCCAACCCTTGATAATTCAAATGATGATGATGCAATGGAAAAAAATATCTCTCAATTGAAGAGAGTAACTTTGCATGAGGATTGCAGATCAAGTTGTGGGGGATTAAATCAATGGAGATGATCTCTATTTAAGGAATAGAATGATAGAAGAATGCCAAACATGCAGGATGTGGGACTAAAGATAAGCCAATGAGATGAGGCCACTTGTCAACTTGTGATAGGTTAAGGAATGAGCACATTTTAGTCAATGTGCCAAAGAGGGGGAGATTCAAATTTGAATTTGAGAGTTAAATGTTGAGTTTGACCTTTGCAAGAGACATGTAAGAGCCATGTAAGAGCTCATAAATGCTTTGTTGGATGTACATGTCAACTTGTTTTTGAATTCAAATTTGAGGGAATATTCCTCAAAGATTCCATGTTGAAAGAAAATGATGATTTAATAAATCAATAAATTGATTTATTTGTGCAAGTGGGAAAATCTAGAGGATGTGATGGGTGATTGGATTAGGTTAATCAAGATTAGATTAACTTAGATGATGATTAGATGCTTTTGACCCATTTGACTTAGATTTAGGGATTTAAATTAAATCAAAGGGAGATGAAAGGTGGTTTCAGATTTAATTAAATAAAGGTTGGATTTATTTAATTAAAAGGATGATGATAGGATTAAATTAAATAAAGTTAATTTATTCAATTTAAATGAATGACCTTAGGAGATAAATAAAATAGACTTGATTTACCTGACAAATAGATTTAGTGAGGTTGATTTATTTAATGGGTGGATGAATATAAATTTAATTAAGTATGGGTGATGTCAATTTCACGTGTCTACACAATGTAAGAATCACCCATAATCATAAGTACATCCTCCTCCTCTTGATCTTGTTGATCACACTCTTTAGGTATGTTATCTTCTACTTCCACCATCTATGCTACTGTAGACTACTGAAAAGAATGTGTAATTTGGCAAGTCATACACCAAGGAGTATCTTCAAC
>VDFB02065592.1:0-28523 GCA_007258455.2 Sequoia sempervirens
TATGCCAAAAGTAGCCTCTATGTTAAATTCAATCGACATGACATCAAAAATGTCTTGCCGATAGGCAACATAGACATTTGAAAGTGGATCGGGGAGACCCTGCCATACTCACGCCGATATGTGTAAGCCCGAATGAGAAACAACCAATACCTGTGATATTCAAAAAGAACCATCCTGACAAGGAAACCAACTAAAAGAGATTTTGTCATCAAGGAAAAATCATAAACACAAATGAGATCCAACAAAAAGATTGTTGGTATGTACAAGGAAGTTAGATTGGAATGATGGGAGACAAAGGAGCAGAGTCAACTACACATGGTGCCTATTTTCTAGGTTTTCACCATGGTACTTATCCAAAGCGCCATCAAAGTGGTTTTCACTATTGGATGACTTATTTCTCTTTACTATTTTATTGATTTTTTTGATTTTTTTTTGATGTTACCAAGATGCCTGTTTTCCAAGTTTTCACCTAGGTAATGATTTTTTTTAGTTTTGATTTTTTTGTATTTTTTATGATTAAGACAAGGCTCTCAAAAGCTATGCGTAGAACTTATTTAGATGAATACTATTGATAGGTGTTGATAATGGTTCTCCTTTAGGATTAGAGAGTTGATATGCTCTTGATCCAAAGGCTTCTATAACAATGTAAGGCCCTAACCAGTTAGGTTCAAACTTTCCTGGTTTTTCTCTTTTAGTTTGATTCTTTGGATATTCCACTAAGACCAGGTCACCAATGTCAAAATTTTGATTCAAGACCTTGTTGTAGCTGCGATGAAGAAAATTTTGATATGCTTGGAGATGATCTAATTTCTTTTGTCTTCATTTGTCTAGGAATTCTATCTCATGTAGTCTTGAAACTCGGTACTCTTCATCGTTAATGTTCCCTTTCAAGGATACCCTTAGGGAAGGAATCTCATCCTTAATAGGCAATATTTCCTCACAAATAAATACTAAGGAATATGGAGTGTCGCAAGTGTGAGTATGGATGTTTGTGTGTTAAGCCCATAAGGCTGGATTAAGCTGTAAATGTCATTCACGACTTGCATCATTAACAGCCTTTTTGAGGATTCTAATGATTGTTTTATTAGATGCATCAGTTTGGCCGTTACCTTGTGAGTAATTTGGGGTGGAAAAGTGATGCTGGATATGGAATTCTTCACAAAGATGATGGAATTCTCCGTTCTTAAATGGACAACCATTATCTATGATTATGGATTGAGGGACACCATACCGAAAAATGATATAATTTAGGATAAACCTAGAAATTTGTGTGTTGGTAATGTAGGTCATGGGAATAACTTCAATCCACTTGGTAAAGTACTCAGTTGTAGTAATAATGAACTTATGGCCATTGGAGGATGTGGGATGTATCTTACCTATGAGATTGAGTCCCCATTAGGCGAAGGGCCATGGTGACGTTATTGGATGGAGCTCTTGTGCTGCACATGTATCAAGTCTCCATGTATCTAACATTGGCGACATTTGTTGACAAAGATATATGAGTCCCTTCCATTGTAGGCTAATAATAACCCAGTCTCATAATCTTCTTGGCTAAGGTAGGACTACTAGAATGGGATCCACATATACCCTCATGTACCCCACGCAAGGTTGCTTGTGCTTCTTCAGTATCGAGAAATCTCAATATGGTATTGTCTAGGGAACGTTTATAAAGGGTTTCTTTGATGATGGTGTACTTGGCTAACTTGTAGATAAATGTCCTGCATTGGTTGTTTGAAAGGTTAGGGGGTAGGATCTCAACATGGAGGTAGTCATATATGTCTTTATACCATGGGGAATTGGGACCAACAATCTCACTCACCATCTTTGAATATGGGATGTCATAGGAAAGGACCAAGAGCTATTCTACCAAAAACTTGAATTCAAGCACGTTGCTAGGTATGTCCAAGAGTGAAGCAATAGTAGCCATGGCATCTACTACCCTATTTAGAATGCGAGGTATTTGATGAAAGTCAACCTTGTCAAAATATTCTTTGAAACTATCTACCATGCATTTGTAGGGAGCAAGCTTTTCATCTTTAGTTTCATAGTCATCATTCACTTGTCAGATTACTAGTTGAGAATCCTCATAAACCTGTAGGTTCTTGATCTTCCATTTGATTACCATGTGTAATCCTATCACAAGAGTCTCATATTCTGCTATGTTATTGGTACATGGAAAGGGAATCCTAAATGACTTAGGAATAGAGTCACCTAGTGGTGTGATAAACAATATACCATCCCCTGAGCCATGATTTGTGTGGGACCCATCAAAGTATAACTTCCATGTCATTCCCATATCAAGAGTGAATATGAACTCATCAGGAAAATCTACAACTAGAGGATGATTTTCCTTTATCAGTGCATCAAACAACTGATCAACAATGACTTGTCCTTTGATAGCTTTTCTTTCTACATACTAGATATCATATTTGTTGAGTACCATTACCCATTTAGCCAGTTGTCCTGTTGATGTTGCTTTGCTTAGGAGATATTTCAAAGGATCTATCTTTGTGACCAACATTATTTGGCAGTTTAGCATATAGTACCTAAGTTTTGAGTACCAAATACTATTGTAAGAAAGGCACATTCAATGGTACTGTAATTGAGCTCATAACCTACCAAAGTGTGGTTGATATAGTATACTTCCCTTTCATGATGTTCATTGTCATTCTATGCAAGCAAGGCTCCTAGTGCTGATGTAGTTGTTGAAATGTAGAGAATCAATGGTCATCCCTCAATAGGTGGCATTAATACTAGTGGTGTGAGTAGGTAATCCTTGATTAGTTGAAAAGATTCTTGGCACTTCCATGTCCATACAAATGGTACCCCTTTTCTGAGTAGATGTTGAAAGGGATGTGTCTTATCTGCTAACTGCACTATGAATCTTTTGATGGACTGACTTGTCTCCCTTGTAGTGTCCTTAGTTTACTAAGATTAGTTGGTGGAGGCATGTCTATGATAGCTTTCACTTTTGTTGGGTCCACTTCAATGCCTCATCTAGAAATGATGTATCTTAGGAGCTTTCCTAATTTCATGCCAAACACACATTTCTTTGGATTTAGCCTCACTTTATATTCTTCTAGCCTTTGAAAAATCTTGTCTAAAACCTATAAATTATTAGCCCTTGTCAATGATTTAGCTATTAGATCATCCACATAGTCTTCCATGAGAGTGTGTATGAGGTCATGAAAAATAGTCATCATGGCATGTTGATATGTTGCTTCAACATTTTTGAGTCTGAAGGGAATGAAATTCTAGCAATAAGTTCCCCATGGACAAGTGAAAGTTGTCTTAGGTTGGTCTTCAGTTACAATTCTAATCTGATTATACCTCCATCCATAAGGGATAACATCTCATACCTTGTTCTTAAGTCAATAATAATGTTAATGTTTGGCAAAGGAAAGTCATCTTTAGGACATGCTTTGTTTATATCTCTAAAATTTGTATAGATGTGGATGCCCCCTATTGGTTTTGTCATTGGTACAAGATTGGAAATCCAATTTGCATAGTCAATTGATTTGATAAATCCAACGTCCAATAGTTTCTTTAGTTCAACCTTGACTAGTAAAGCAATCTACGGGTGCATTTTCCTCAATTTTTTCTTCACAGGTTTAACACTTGGTTCTAAGGGAAAATGATGTAATACCAAATCAAGATCCAACCCAGGCATGTTAGCATATGACTAGACAAAGTTGATCTATCTTTGTGTGAAGAAGTTGCAAAATTTTGGTTGCTTTGTTTCTATCAAAGATGCTGCAAAATAGACTAGTCAGGGATTCTCTTCAATGCCTATGTTGATTTTCATAGATTCTTCAACTAGCATGGGTGAATTTTCCCAAGCAACAGGGAGAATTTTTAAACCTCCATCCTTAGGTGCCTTAGAGAGGTTTTCTCCCTCAGATGTGTCCTTATTTTTTTCTTTTTTATTGTCCGAAGGTGCCTTTTGATTTTCACCTAGGGACTCATCATTTTTATTTTTTTCATTGTTTTTTCTTATTTTTGTGACTGGAGGGTTGAATATATTCCCCAAAATATTCCATTTTATCCAAGTCTATGGTAAATCCAACCTTATGATCAACACTTGGTATGCCTTCTCATAGTCACAAGAACTCAGCTATTGTTTTGTCGTTCTAAAAAATGTCTAAGATGGGTGTGTCTTGTTGGTCCCAATCAATGAGCTAGGGATATACTAAGGGTATGTCATCATCAAAGGTGTCAAAGTTCAAATGGGTCAAGGTAAAAGCTGAGTTGTTCACATAGTCACAAAGGTTTCTTACCAAATAATCTTTTCTCTTTTTCTTGGGCATAGGTGGATTCTGAGGTGGGCCTATTGTCAAGGTTTGGTTATCTAAAGTGGATTTTTCAGGTTCCCAAAAGGTAGGATCAAGAGATTCCCAATAGTAATGTTTAAAACATTCCTCTTTTGTAAAACTCTTTGGTGGATTGGAATTCAATGGATTTGATGAGGATTTAAGCATTAGGTCAAGTTCTCCAAATAGTTTATCAAGGTCCATGATAGAGGTGGAGGATAGTGAATCCCACTCATGTTTGTTAGAGTCAGGGGAATCACAGTAGGGTTGGTCAGATGACTCATTAGATGTCCCAATATCTTCAGAAGCATTTACTTCCTTGAGTAAAGGTTATGTGGTACTAGAAATGCCAATATGGAGTGGTTGAAACCCAAGCCCTATGCCTTTTGACCATTTAGAAACAATGATAGGTTTAATCCTCCCATTCTGATGTAACCCTAAGCCATTGTGTCCATTATATCCTTGGTAGATTGCATTATTGTGAAACCTTTTCCATATTGATCTGTAGGAATCTGAGCAAATGGAGAAGGTTCTTCATTTTCTTCTTTATATAACCAGGAGGTCAAATCATCTTCATTTATGGCTTCTTTACTTAATTCTCCCCATTTTGTGAAAGTTGTTGTGGGAGGGATGTGTATGGTGACCACTGATTGTCTCCTATCTGCTATAGGTAAACCATATGATTTAGGAGAAACCAGATGGATAACACAATAATATGTCTTCATGTGATACTCTCCACAACCCTTATCTTGGATCTCGGCCTTAGGAGTGGAAGGTAGTGATGGTGAAGTGGATGGATCAACATAGTGGGATGAATTAGATGATGAAGCTTCCTAGTTGACAAGCACCTGTCGTTGGGGTATCTCCCATAGATTAGTGCAATATTAGAATGGATCTGGGTCACCATCTATTGTAATCTCAGTGACATTGTAGGGGAATTTAAGACATTGATGGTAGGTAGAAGGGATTTCCTTCATAGTGTGAATCCATGGTATACCTAGCAAAAGGTTATATGGAAGGATGAGATCCAAGACTTGAAAGTTTGTCTCCATAACTATAGGACCAATTTTGATGAGGAGTGTTACAACTCCCTTTGATTTTCATTCTTCATCATCATAAGCCTTAATGAAAATGCTTTTGGTGGTGTCCAAACACGCATCTAAGAAGCCTAATGCCTTAACCAGTTTTAAAGTGCAAAGATTCAACCTTGCTCCTTCGTCTACCAAGACTTGTCTAACTTTTGTTTTATGAACAAGGAATTCTAGGTGAAAAGGGTCATTATGGTTTGTCTTCTTAGTTGGATAGTCTTTTTTACAGAAGCTAGCATGATGATTACTGGTTAGGTATCCTACCATCTCTTGGAAATGATTGACATCAAGTTCGTTGGGGATAGTTGTGCTTTGTAAATATTTTTCTAGAATAGACCAGTGTTTAGGTGAGATACACAACAGTTCCAAGATAGAGACTTGGGCTAGGGTCTTCCCCAACTGATCAAGTAAGTTATACAAAGGCTTGGAAGTATATGGTGGTTGTTGTGATGGAGGGCCTTGGATGGTGATCTTGGTTTTGAAAGTGTTGACAACACACTCAAGAGTTTTATTTATGGTAATGATATTGACATGCTCATCGGCAGCTTAGATATGATTTATGATGGGGCCACTATAATCATGCTTGACTTTAGCGTAATTGGCTAAAGGATTGGTCTTGTTTCCCAAACTGGGGACTTTTCCTTTCCCATGGTTATGTAATGGATTAGAAAAGACCTTGTGATCAGTGTTTGAAGATGTCTATTTTTGTCCACTGACTTTAATAGTTTTGTTGTTGACAAAATCCTGTATGATGTTTTTCAATTGTTAGCAATGTTGTAGGCTATGTCCCTTAGTCCAATGGAAGTCACAAAAGGAATTTTCATCCCACCAAAAGGGTTTAAATTGTCCTGGATTGTATTACCTTGGCTCTTGAAGTTGTATAAGATTGTGTTGTAATAGTTGTTTGAAGATTGACTCGATGGGTTCCCCTAGGGGAGTGAACTCATGTTTTGGAAACCTCCTTTGTTCTTGTGGTCGCTGGGTGTTTTAGATAGTGTTGGGAGTTTGATTGATGGAATTGAGTGTGTTGGTAGAGGGGTTTTGTCCCCTAAGTGTAATGACTGGTCTTACTTGTGAATTTTTAGCATCAACTACCCCATCATTGGTAATGTTTTTGTTCTTAGACCAAAACTTGTTTCTGTCATTAGGGGTGTTCTGCACATTTGGATTTTAATTGGGTGACTTGAGTTCCACTTTTTCAATGAGACATTTTTCTAGTATGAGTCCCTTTTCCACTAATTCCACAAAGGATGTGCAACAATGTACTCTCAAGTCACTTCTCAATTTTGAGTTGAGGTTTTCTTGGAATGTAGTTAGTTTTTGTTTCTTAGGTATCTCTATAGGACATCAAATGGCTATAATTCTCTATCTCTAGAAGAAGGTGATAAAAGTTTCTCCTTCATCTTGTGTAGTGTGACACAAGGTTGCTATGTTTATCTCATTGTCAATGTTAAAGGAGAAATGTTCAATGAATTTTTCAGTGAGTTCACCCCAAGATTTTATGGCATATTGGAGACCCGAAAACCATTCCAATGCAATTCCAATAAGACTTCTTAGAAAGAGTCTCATAAGATAGGTGGGGTCATATGTGACATCTATGCACATTGTGGAAAATTCTCTTGTGTTCAATTGGATTGTGCTTTCCATTGTACTTGGGAAAGTTTGGTATAACATACCCATGTGGGAAAGGTGTCATGTATAATCATTTGTCAAAGGGAAATGGGAATAAATCCTTTGTTGAAAAGGTTCTTTTGTTAGAAACCACCATGCTATCCATTTGTGTTTGTAGGGCATGCATTTGTGTTTATAGGACATCAACTTGCATCAATGATGTGTTAGTTGGATTATTTGGGTCTATGTACATGTTCTGGAATCCAACATTTTATGATGGGTTTTGGTTAAGTTTCTGTATGTAAAGTGGATTTTGATTTGGAATATTAGTGAATGGGTTTTGATTTGTGATATGTGAGAATGGATTTTAATTTGGGATTTGTGAAAATGGATTTTGATTTGGAATCTGTGAGAAGGGGTTTTGATTTGGAATTTGTGAAGTAGTGGGTCAGCTTCCATATTGAAAGGAGGGTATGTTTCTTATCTGTGAGACCCCAATCTGTGGTATAGTACTAGCGATATTGACACTTGGTAAAGTTGTTGTTTGTGGAATGGTACTAGTGACATTGTCATTTTGTATAGGAGCTAATGTTTTAGGTCTTTTTTTCCCAACAAGAGGACCAAAGGGATTGGATGATGACACCCCTATGGTGAAATTTAGACCCTGTGTCATGCTAGATGTACCAAATGCAGATGTGTGTATTATTGGGGAACTCTATGTAGGTACTCCAAATGGTATAGTGGTAGTCACTTGAGGTATAGTAGCACTAGTAGTTGTTGTGTTTGTCCCTTGGGTAGATGCAGCTTGTAAGGTATGGATGTCAAATCCAGGAGGTAACTTGGAACCTTTTGCTAGCAATTTGGCTAAGTATCATTGAGGATCATTTGCTAGATAGTCATCTACAAAAGAGGAAAATTCAGGGTCCTGTGCAGCAACATCTATGTCTTCCACTACAATGCGTCCTTGTGTGTCTCTAGTGAAAAAATTGTCTAACAAAGTTTTTTCAGGTCTCGATGAGGATGTCCCTGAAAAGGGGTTTGAGAACGGATTGATGAACTTGTTTGGATCAGCCATATTTTCTCTTTCTTTCCTTTTAGATTTTGTTTCAACCATGTAAGATAAGCTCAAAGTACAAGTGATGCAAAAACTAAGTCTATGGATAGTATGAATCTAATCTATGTTTTTTGGATTTTATGGATATTAGGAATGAATGCAACTATTTTTTTGGTATTTTCTTGCAAATAAGGAATGTCTAAAATGATGCTATCCTAGGATGACAGTGTCTAAATATGTAAAAGTTTAAGAAAACTTCTAAGGTAATCAATTTTGGAAGACTCTAAATGAGGTTACCAACTACCTATAGTTTAGTTATCTAGGTTTCAGTTTAGTTTTGACAAGGAACCTTTGTAGGAAAAAAAGAAAACATGAGGTCCCAAACTAGACTAATGAGCTGGAAGGAGTCACATGTAGGAAAATAGGTATGGTGATGTGACTAGGTTCAATGACAGTTTTGTTGAAGCAAGGGTTTATCCAAAGCATGCAAAGTTGACCTATTCGAAAGTCTTCAAAAGTGATTTTCCTAAAAGTTTGATCTAATCTAAAGGTAATAAAGACTCTTAAGATGAAAGTAAGATCTACAACTAAAATACCTATTGCTATGACTAAATGATATCTAAAGGGTGTAATCATGCAAAGTATGAGAAAAAATTCTAGTTTTTGTCCAAGGATCAGTGTTAAAGGATAAATAAGAGATTGGTATGACTATTTTCTTTGGGTCTATGATAGTAAATTTTGATTTATGGTAATAAAAAAATTACTGTTCAGAAAGG
Organism: Sequoia sempervirens; assembly: GCA_007258455.2. NCBI lineage: Eukaryota > Viridiplantae > Streptophyta > Pinopsida > Cupressales > Cupressaceae > Sequoia > Sequoia sempervirens. The sequence goes on from VDFB02065592.1 coordinate 8,840, forward strand.
CAAATGCATCGTAGAACTTAGCAGATGCAGTTCTCTGGATCATATATGGTCTACTGAAAAAATTAAGTCTCGGGTTTGTATTAGGAAAATGTGACTCTGTATTAGGCAGATGTGACTCACTATATCAGATGTGACTTTAGAATTAACCAGATGTGGTTTTTGGTCTTAGACAGTGCACTAGTAAAATATAGCTCAGGTTTGTGATAGGGAATATGCGTCGTTTGAGACCGTAAATGTGGCTCACATAATCAGATGTGTCACATAAAGTTTCAAATGCAGTTTTCTAGTATCAAAGGTAATTAACAGACTTGACATGTGCAACTTGGGCTATCAGATGCGGTATTCTAGTAAGCAGAAGTGAATCACACCAATAGATGTGGCTAACTAAGAAACAAATGCGACTCAATTTTCTGGTGACTACGAGATTGGACTCAGTTTTGATAGATGTGACTTACTGGTTAACAATTGCAACTCATTTTGACAATTGCGGGTTTCTGGTGAATAGATGCATTTTTCTGGTAAACTGCAAGTTTTTGACTCACTGTTTTTGATCAATTTTTTGGAAAATAATAGATGCTCATAAAACACAATATTTCATACATGAACAAAGTATAATTCAGAAAAAATAAGTATGATCCTAAGGCTAGAATATGACAGTATCTTACTGAGTTCTCACTTGGGTTTCCCCAGCTATGTTTATTTAGAGCGGATGAGTTGAAGCTTGACCCCACTGGCTCCCCTCCTTGGCACTAACTTCTCCAAGGCAGCCAAGCTTTAGTACCCATGAAACTCCCATGGCATACTTCTCATTCTACTAAGAACCATATAGATGTGAGATGGCTTTAGAGGTCCGATGTCCTACACCAACAGATAGAAGGATTTGGGTTTATAAAACAAAGGGTGTCTAGTAAGGCAGTCCATGAACAAATAGCCCATCTAAAATAGCCTGATATTGGGAGAGTCTCTCCCGCTCTCATCACCACTGAGTCTCGGTGGACTGAGGGTCTCACGTCTTGGATTTGAACGACGCTAGCCACTCCTTGGGGTACAATTTTTTTTCTCACCCTTTGATATAGCCCACCGAAAAACATGCTCAAGGTCAAACCTTGAGGTGATGAAATCCCTAGGGAAGCCTCTCTTAAAAAATAAAAATATCAATGTGTACATACACACTGGATTGGATAACATAGAACATGCAAGTGCATAAAACATGGTAGATAGGGTTATTTTTAAGCGCTAATTAGAATGCTATTTATTCTAAATAGACAATCTTGTTTCAAAATAGTCTTTGAAACACGTCCTACAAAATAATTCATCAGTAGTTTCCAATTTATCTTCATCGATCATTCTGCAAAAAGGTTTCAAAAACTTGTCTTCTCTGCTATGTCCTGTAAACACTATGTTAACTCCTTAAAAACACATGCTGCAAACTAAAAATTAGTCGTAATGAAAAGAAAAATGAAAACTTTAAATTTGGAATTTAACTTAGAAACTATACCACTCAAATGTGTCGTGCAAGGCAACAAATGTGTCATGGGTTTTATTAGTCAACTACATTGCAGAAAGCCATCAATGTGTTATGGGTTTTTAGATGCATCAATTTACTCATCATATGAGGCTCATAGTATCAATTGCGTCATTTTGTGTGTCAAATTCATTGGACAGTATGATACCTACAAAAGGGAACAAAATTTCTATAGATTTGTGAAGAGCATGTCTTCATGTCAGGTTCACCAATGTAAGATCATGAAAATAAGAAAGATCAAAGCAAACACACAATTGCAAATAACCTCAAATGTAAACTAAGTTAAACAACAAAGAATAATGGAAATAGCGAAAACGTAAACAAACAGAACCATCTCACTGAATATCTACACAATTCCATGCATGACCTTGATTTTCCTTCTCCATTTCACCATTGTAGTATAATTGCCCTCATATTTCTCTATGCAAGTATAGCCTATGATAGTGATTCAACAAAATATAAAAGATTAAACAGTTGATTACTTCCAAAAGGCATAAGATTTTGGGAGGAGTTACAATGATGAAGATAAAGCCAATTTATAGAAAATAGGGTTTTCAAATGATAGATTCAAATTAAAAGATAGACAGATGATTCAGATTAAAAGATTCATCATGCATTAAGATTAGTGTCAGTACTGATGTGAGTGATAAAGCATAAAAGGTAAAGATCAAGATTAAATAATGATTTAATCTTTAGTTGAAAGTATTCAAAAATTAGAAGAATAATGATTGTATGCAAAGGATATAGATAGAATAAAAGAAATGATATGTTTGAATGCATGCAGGAATGAATGAATTAATTAAAGTTATTTAATTAATAAATGTGTGCATGTAGAAGAATTAAAACTAGATAACTGATTGATTAAATTAGGATGTCTCTTCTTTAAAAATAGAAAAATATTAGATCAGGAGATGACTAACTGATTTAAATAGATCTCAACTTAAGTGATAAGTGAATAATTAAATAACTAAGCAATTACCTAATTATAGAAGAATATGCCAAGAATAATTCTTTTTATGAATTAAATGATTATTTAATTCAACATTCAAAATTTGAGGATTAAATCAAATAAATTAAGATTTATTTAATTAACTGAAGAAAAGATTTAAAGAATAATTAAAGTATTAAAGTATTTATTTAATTATAGTAAAAAATGTGATAAGGATAAATTAAATAAGAATTTATTTAATTTAAGAAAGAGGATAAAGTTAATTAGTGATGTAAGTAAATAAATAATATTTATTTAATTGATATGGATTGAATAAAGGTAAAATGAATTAATTAAATAATTAAAGTTATTTAATTAATAGATGAGAAAGGACTTTAGAAAATAATTAAATAATTAACATTATTTAATAATGATAATGAAAATGCAAATTATGAAGAAATTGAAGTCGCAAGCCTAAACCAAATTTCATTGTCTACATTTTGCCCCTCTTTGATACAACGTCATTTCAGCATTGTGTCAAAGAAAATCAATGAAACATGTCCCAGTCGTGCCCCAGTGTGAAATAGGTAAAGGTTAACATCATGAAACCTAGAAAGATCAAAGCAAACACACAATTGCAGAAAACTGAAATGTAAACTAAGTTAAACAACAAAGAAGAATGGAAATAGCTAAAACGTAAACAAACAAAACAATCTCACCGAATATCTACACAATTCCATGCATGGCCTCGATTATCCTTCTCCATTTCTCCATTGTAGTATAGGGTATATGCAAGATCATGATGGGCCAAAAAGTGGTGATATGTAAGTGATATGATGGCCCATGTGGCTAACAACTTTTTTTTTACCCAAAATTGATGAAATAAAAAAGGGTTTTAAAGGAAATTCTGAATTTATCCACCAATATAAATTATGCTTTACTTAGGCTCAATAAATACCATATTCATTTTCTATTTGAACATTTAATTAAAGTCCCCGATTGATAGGCTGATTGAAAACACCACCGTAACCTCTTTCAAACAGATTACATTTTTTACCTTTGAAATAAAGTGTCATTATTCCGTTTGATGCTATAGGATTAAAAATTCATGAAGTTTTGACCAAGTTAAGGTGGTCAAACATAATGGCTTTGTTTTTTAAAAAATTGTAATAAAAAATTGCGAATTAATTTGATGTACTGGAAGGACAAAAATATGTGAATTACATTAGGACATGAGTCTTCTACTTATATATAAAAACACCTGCGTAATATTATCATTTTATTGTGGTTAGAGTGGTTAGATGACACCTACTTTTACTTTTTTTCCTCTGAATGCTACTATTGCATTGGAAATTTCAAATTTTCACCAAATAGATTTAAAAAACCTTGTAGTTTAGAAAACTACATTCAATTTTCTACAAATTCTATTCTTACATATTTTTGAAATAATATAGATAACTTATTCAAATTTTTATGTCAAGTTGCCTAACTTTGATTTTCTGAATTTTTATCACCACTTAAGGGCCTATTTTTTCCATGATGATCATGCACATACCCTATAATTTCCCTTAGATTTCTCTATGCAAGTATAGTCCATGATAGTGATTCAACAAAATATCAAATATTAAATAGTTGATTGCTTCCAAAAGTCATAAGATTTTGGGAGGAGTTACAATGATGAAGATAAAGCCAATTTATAGAAAATAGGGTTTTCAAATGATAGGCTCAGATTAAAAGATAGACATATAATTTAGATTAAAAGATTCAACATGCATTGAGATTAGTGTCAGTAGTGACATGAGTGATAAAGCATAAAAGGTGAAGATCAATATTAAATAATGATTTAATTTTTAGTTGAAAGTATTCAAAAATTAGAAGAATAATGATTGCATGCAAAGGATAAAGATGGAATAAAAGAAACGATATGTTCGAACACATGAATGAATGAATGAATGAATTAAAGCTATTTAATTAATAAATGTGTGGACATAGAAGAATTAAAATTAGATAACTGACTGATTAAATCAAGAAGTATGTTCGTTAAAAATAAACAAAAATTAGATTAGGAGATGACAGACTGATTTAAATACATCTTGACTTAAGTGATAAGTGAATAATTAGATAACTAAGCAATTACCTAATTATAGAAGAATATGCTAAGAATAATTGTAGTGCCCTCCATTTGCGTTGGCTTTGTAATGCATTTCAACTCGTTGTGAGGTCAAGTATTGTTGGACTTTGAGTGCATTTGATTTATTTTGGTCGATAAATGTTTTGATCAAATTATGACATTTAAATAGGATTATAAAATTAAAAGGTATAGTGGTTAATTAAAAGAAAATAAATAATTAAACAAATGTCTTAATATAATTAGAGGTTATAAAAGAATAAAATTACATTGTTAATAGAAATAAACAAAAATAGCATATTACAGGGTAATTATTACATTGAGAATATTATAAATCAATAATATAATAAATAAGCAGATAATAGTAATATTTCATGGTTAATCTACTTGGCTCATCTATCATAGAGTCAGTTATAAATAATGAATAGGGGTAGTGGCGTAGGGAGAAGATTGGTTAAAAAAAAAAAAAAGTAATTTTATGAAGGGGCTGGCAGTTACGGATCTGCAGGAGAGTTAATTTGTAACGACCTTCCTTGCTGGTGGAGGGGAGTTGGGGGACTTTTAGAGGGCAACAGCCATAATTTTTGGGAACCCTGGTGTCATTCTGGGATACTCTCTGAGAAATAGTGGTAGAAATTGCTGTCAAAGAAACATTCAATGTGGCTCTGTGAAAGGAGTAGGCAAGAAAATCTTGGCACTGCATCACAACAAATCTTTCTATTTCCTCCTAAAGCGTAGAGTGATTCAGGTTGGTTTCATCTTTCCTCGTTGATAGTTTCTCTGATTTATGCGATTTGGTTTCTCTCCTTATTGCCTGTTGAAAATGGAATCTAGTTTGTTTGATGACTTCCTTCGATTGTATTTTTGTTGTTCTCCTTCTTTAGAAGTTCTTAAGCATCATTACCCCTCGATATTGCAGCATATTAGATATGTCAAATGCAACGTTCGGTAACTTCCTTAAGTTGTTTCAACAAATCAAATTCTGCTAACCACCATCTTCGTATTTCATGGGATAATAGTTAGCTGTGGCATTGGATGAAACCCTAGTCGATTTTCTCAACGTTGGGAACTTAATACTTTTCTTCTTTTCATAATGTAGTCTTGTTTCCTTGTACCGCACATCTCCTGCTCTCTCCTGAGTCACCAGTGTAGCTATCTCTCTTTCTGCCTTTTCAAACTTATCTTTTGCTAACAGATCAACTGTTGGATTTAATCATTTGTACCACATAGTCAATATGCTTCGAATCCCTTGATCTAAAGGAAATTTCATTAAAATAAAACTGTTCGGGGATTTCATTGTTGTCATGTAGATAAGTTTAAGTCACGGCTGGGTCCCTTTATATAATGATGAACTTGTTAGGTATGTCCTTTGTCGCTTCAAAAAAAACCGCAACCTGGGCAGCACCATGAAGAGAATGTGAATAGCCGTCTTGAATATTTTGACAGTTTGTCATATCTGTTGTTCTAGAAAATTAGAGCGCGTAGGGGTTTATATAATCTTTCTAATTTCATGTTTCAATCTATCAAAGCTGTGGCACTTGAGCATAATATGAAGTTTAAAAGATTTATATAACTTGCTTGATTCGTCTGACAATCTTTCGCAGTTGTAGCACTTGAGAATGAATATTGTCCATATTTAAACATAATAAAAAGCTTGCCTTTGATCGTGATGAAGTTTATCTCCCATATTTCGAACCTGAACGCATCTCTAGAAACTCGCCACTAAACAGAAATGTGCCAAGTTAAAATAAAAGAAAATAAAAGTTGTATAGGATTTCCTCCACTCTTAATTCACATAATTGCACCTCACCTGTCTTCCTCCTTTAATCTTGTGGATACCAGTTAGGATATGATAATAATGCAAGTAGATGGCAATATTTCCATATTCCAATATTCACCTTCTAATATACATGGCAACCTGTCTCAATTACAACATTTAGAGTTGGGGCATTGTACAGAATTAAATAACCTCTTTGATTCTTTTGTCTATCGAGGAGAGTCGTAGCATTTGAAATCTTTTGGAAGTTTAAAGATTTACATAATATCCCTGTTTTAATTGTTATCATGTTTCATAGATTTAGTGGCTTGACTGCGGTTCACATGCTATCTGTAATCTTTGATTCTCGGTGGAAACTTTAGTTGAACCCAATCATAGCTTCGCAGTCCTAATACTTTGTTTAGTATACCATAAGTCTTAGTATTCTGGTTCATATTAACAACCTTCAGTAGGTTCAGAACTCGCTAAGTGTTAAAGTGAAATTTATTATATGGTTTATGATAAATCATTGTAGGCGCAGTCACTGACTATTGCCGTGTGCTAAAATTTAGTTAACGTGCCTAGATCTGCATTCTATTGGATTGATGTTCTTGTATGGTTATCATTAATTTAGCATTGTAAGAGCTTTTGCTTTCTTAGGGCCACGTGAATTTCCTTATGAAGACTTTACTTAGCTAAATGGTTCCTTTGTTTTATTTATTTTTCTTTAATAGAGAAAACACGTATCCATGTGGGAAAAGTCCTCAGTTTAAGAGAATTGAATAAAATAGTTACTTAGTGACATTAAATTTAAAAAGAGAGCATCTTTTTGGTTTACCTTAAAAAATGTGTGTTTTATTTTTCTAGGGGAAAATAAATGGAATATGTATATATGCAATTATATTTATTTTCATTAATATTTATTTTATATAATTCAAGATCTATAATATATATATATATATATATAATGAGTAATGGGATTTAATAGAAACATAGGTGTGAGAATATGAATGAATAATATTAATAAATGTATATGTGAATTTGGAGTAAGGTGGTGAAAAAAAAAAAATGAATAAAAATAAATAAATAAATAAATAAATAAATAAAAACTATTGTCTTCATGAATTTGCTTAGTAAAAGGGGTATCGATACTTTTCTATTTATATGAAAATGAGCAGTTACAGTAGGGCCATGATAGCATGATTTTAGAGTCAAAACTTAATGCTAGGGCATTGAAGTGAATGTTTCTTTAATAAGGGAGTTACCTTGGGATATCATTTCTCAATTGTTAATTTAATCAAATGGGAAAACTATTTCATTTTGCTCCATTTTTTTTTATCTTTGTTGAGTTATTGGCCAAAGTATTGTTGCTTGCGAGCATATTACTATCGGTTGACTTTGTGGATTGATTTTTACTATATGTAGTCAAAGAATAATTTATTTAATAAACATAATAAAGTAGGAATGTATAGCTTGTTGAATTCCTTATAACTCTGATTGTTGAGTATCACGTAATATGGGTGTTGTACTGAACTCTTTCATTGAGGAATTGTGTATGCTAGAATTAATCGTTATTTTTAGTCATGGTTAAATATTGATGTAAACTTTATTTGTCTTCATTCTGGTAGTTTTATAAACTTGCATAAACGTTGAAATAAATTGTTCTTGAATTGAGACTTCTTTTCTAATTAAATTCTCTTGGATTGTTGATTAGGGGATAACTTTATGATGATCCGAGTTTCTAATAAATGTTGTCTTATATGGATACTTATTTAGAACCTTGAGATTGTAATTGTTTTGAGTAGGTTGGTTTCTTTTAATTGAGAATGTGATTAGATAGTTGTTATCATTATCCTGTTGTTAGTTATATGAATGTAATTTTTTTTTTGTGCCGCTATAAGGGGTTCTTGTGAAGAGAAAATTGAGGTCTCCCGTGGAACATCTAGTTGGTGGCTTTTGGGATGTTGAGCGATTTTGTTGGTGTGTGGATTGCATTTTTATTTTGGTAAGGGTTGACAAAGCTTTCTTTGTGTGGTTTTATGGATTCTTTTGATGTGACTTTTCGTGAGTTGATTTTGAGTTGGGAATGTTCTCTCAATTAATGTATGTTGCTATTCGTTGGGAACTAGTATGTGTTCTTTTGTTCTTTGCCTAAGTGGCAAATTGGTTAATGTTAACTTTGTCATGATTGATGGTTCTACTTGATGAGTCAAATTGAAAAGTTCTTTGAATTATGGGTATTCCGAGAGGAGAAAATAGAGGTTTCCCTTGGATTCCCAATTTAGTTCGTATCGAAGTGTTGGTGTTGTTGAATGGTGTTGTGGATCTTATTTTGGTGTATTTGCTCATTATATTTACATTGGAAATAGTTCTTTGAGGTCTTGCAATTATTGCTGTCAGTTCTTTGATGGGGAAACCCTAGTGTAACTTTGTGAGAATCTTCCAGAGGTTTATTTTACTATTGGTTAATGTTCCTCCTTTTATGTGCCCTTGTTGTGGCAAGTGTTTTGGTTTCATGTTTTTGAAAGGGTTGTACATGAATCGTTGAGATTTTGATTATGTATTTATGGCAAGATGGGTAATGCCTTGCATGCTTCTCTGTTGTGATCTAATGTACTTGTTATGTTGTACAACCCTTGGATTTTGGTTTTATGTTTTGAGTGTCTAGAGAGAGTGGCTCTAAGTGGGTGGTCGCACAAAGGGGCGCCAGGATAGCCCTCGTTAGAGTGAATTTAATAAGTGATAATTTAAATAATTAACTAGGGGTGGGTAGAATCACATTAAAAAGATAATTGATGCCTCATCCGCCTTTGAGTGCTACCACAGACTAAAGGGGATTGAGAAGGCCGTGGTTGGCAAGATCGTTGCCTTGTCTTCATGAAAGGTTAACGGTTCCGCATGAGCAACCCTATGGAGCGGTACCTTGAGATAGGAAGCCTGGATAACCATAGATGGAGGCGGCTCCTAGCGCTCGGTGCCTGGATAATTCGTCAGTAGACGGAGGCGGTACCTTGCGATAGTGGTAGCCTGGATAATCCATGTTAAGCCATGCGATGACACTCTCCTCTAACACTCCTTCTTATGTTGCTTCTTTGGAAATCCTCTGGAAGTGGGTCTTTGTCTTGAATTGATGGATCATAGTTGTTTTGAATTGATTTATGGTTTTACCTTATTTGATCTTTGGTTTATTCTTTGGTCTTGTATAAATCTTGTGGATGTTTGGGTTTTGACCTTGTACTCTTATGGTACTGCGATATGATGTTATCGTATTGTATCATTGCGATTCAGAATTGTGATATGTTTATTAATTCAGCTTGATTTGGAAGTATTTTATGATCTTCCTTTGGTTCCTTGTTTACTGGCTATTGTTTTGATTTAGGTGATGAGATTTATGACTCCTGGATGTGGTTGATTATGTCATTTTAATTCCTGAGTGTTATGATACCTTGGTATGTTGTTGAGTCTTGTGGTTCCATGTTTGGATGTTCTTGGTTGAGGTCTCTTTCTTGATTAGCTCCTAGCACGGGGGGTGGGTCTTCAGACTCACATGGTCGGGTGGAACGTGCTAAGCACCCCATTGGGTCCCCAGTCGAGGATCGAGAGGTGCGGATTGGTGCTATTGCAGCGACTCCAAAGTTGTATCTATCTTGGAGCCAGTTTTGATACTTGTATTTCTCTAATTAGTTGTATCATGGTATCTTGTGTACGGTTTCCATTCATATTTGGAACACTCTTGTATCATTGTACTTCTTAAACTTTGTACTGTAATGAAATGTTAAACTTGGTGTGGATATTGACCATGGTAGTTGTTATTCAATATGTTATGTAATCATGCATATGTTGTATTTATGTGCATATGGCTTCTTATCAATGAATTTTTTTATGTATGTGTTATATTTATTGTTAATGATTATATCTTTGGATTTTATTCTTTATTGATGTTGTATGGATCTAAGTCGCGTAATGACTCTTCGTGTACCCCAAGGGATGTATGTGTTATGAATCTATTTAATTGAAATTCATGATATGACTTGATGTGTATTACATGTATGTTATGTGTATTAAAAAAAAAATTTGTGGTGTAATTATTGTGTTAATGTCCTTTGGGGTTCGCACGGCGGGGCGTTACAATATTGGTATCAGAGCATAGGTTCATACACTGGGCACTGTGTGCTCACTATGTAACCTTGCGCTTAGACCCGTACGTCTTGAGTTTCACTTCTCTGTTGTCATTTTTGTGAACCTGAGTTTCTTCTGTTAACCGGTATTGGGTCAGTGGTGCAGGAAACCGATTGAAAGGATAGGACCCACGGTGTAGTGCGCAATGCACCGATATCCTTTCTGTCAGGGATGCTCTATGGACCCTTGAGTTTTAGTGTGATGTGTTTCTTGGTGATGTGTTTTATGTGTGTGAATATGTCAAGTGTGTGTGAAATCGGCAATTTTGTTGTCTTTGAGTGATGAATTATGTTTTCTTGAATCTGTGAAGGTGTAAAATTTTTCCTTTTTGTTGAAATTGATGTGGGATTTGATGTGGAATAATGGTTAACGTGGAGTTCTTTGGGTGAAAATTATGAGTTTTAACAAAAATATGAGGTTTGGTGGATAATTATTCTATGATTTTTAGCAGAATATAGTATCTTAAGGTTAAAATGCAACTTGAATTATTGGTACTAATGTGCAATGTTCTATGTTAGCTTTTGATTTACAGGAACTTGGCTTCAAAAAGCATAGTGACGAAGGTAATGTAATTGTAATATGTAGGTATAGGTACTTATAATGACAAGTAGTAATTCATTATGATATAGTAGATGGATTAGGTTTATGGTTAGCATCCTTATGAGAATATTGTTTAACTAGTAAGAAGCAAACTATTTACGAGTTATTAGAATTGTTTTGACTATTATGTGTGGTTAGTGGGAGGGACAGTGTGGTATCACTCGCTCGTGAGTGCCCTACTATGCTGGGATTTCCTCTCACGATGTATTTGTGATATATATGTATCGTGCACAACGTTTGTTTTCATGCAGGATTGCAGGAATTAAGTCTCGATTCCACCTGCATTTTCAGGACTGGGCGAGCATCATAAACACCCAATGGGCTTGACGTTGAACATAGGAGCTGACAAGAAAGTTTCCTCGACTTAGTTTGTCCACTCCGTCCTAGTGTTTGGAAAATTAGTTTGGTTGCAACCTCGTTACTATTATCATTTTGGTATCACTTTCTTATTTTGGTTTATTTAATTTTTGATGCTTACTTGATGACGTTTTAATTCATGGTGTTGATGTGCTTATGATAATTGATATTGTTATGTTATCATGTTTATGCTTGAGTTCGACTTCCAGGAGTAAGTCGAAGCCTAAGGAGGGGAGGATGTAGTGCCCTCCATTTGCGTTGGCTTTGTAATGCATTTCAACTCGTTGTGAGGTCAAGTATTGTTGGACTTTGAGTGAATTTGATTTATTTTGGTCGATAAATGTTTTGATCAAATTATGACATTTAAATAGGATTATAAAATTAAAAGGTATAGTGGCTAATTAAAAGAAAATAAATAATTAAATAAATGTCTTAATATAATTAGAGGTTATGAAAGAATAAAATTATATTGTTAATAGAAATAAACAAAAATAGCATATTACAGGGTAATTATTACATTGAGAATATTATAAATCAATAATATAATAAATAAGCAGATAATAGTAATATTTCATGGTTAATCTACTTGGCTCATCTATCATAGAGTCAGTTATAAATAATGAATAGGGGTAGTGGCGTAGGGAGAAGATTGGTTAAAAAAAAAAAGAAGTAATTTTATGAAGGGGCTGGCAGTTACGGATTTGCAGGAGAGTTAATTTGTAACGACCTTCCTTGCTGGTGGAGGGGAGTTGGGGGACTTTTAGAGGGCAACAGCCATAATTTTTGGGAACCCTGGTGTCATTCTGGGATACTCTCTGAGAAATAGTGGTAGAAATTGTTGTCAAAGAAACATTCAATGTGGCTCTGTGAAAGGAGTAGGCAAGAAAATCTTGGCGCTGCATCACAACAAATCTTTCTATTTCCTCCTAAAGCGTAGAGTGATTCAGGTTGGTTTTGTCTTTCCTCGTTGATAGTTTCTCTGATTTATGCGATTTGGTTTCTCTCCTTATTGCCTGTTGAAAATGGAATCTAGTTTGTTTGACGACTTCCTTCGATTGTATTTTTATTGTTCTCCTTCTTCAGAAGTTCTTAAGCATCATTACCCCTCGATATTGCAGCATATTAGATATGTCAAATGCAACGCTCGGTAACTTCCTTAAGTTGTTTCAACAAATCAAATTCTGCTAACCACCATCTTCGTATTTCATGGGATAATAGTTAGCTGTGGCATTGGATGAAACCCTAGTCGATTTGCTCAACGTTGGGAACTTAATACTTTTCTTCTTTTCATAATGTAGTCTTGTTTCCTTGTACCGCGCATCTCCTGCTCTCTCCTGAGTCACCAGTGTAGCTGTCTCTCTTTCTGCCTTTTCAGACTTATCTTTTGCTAATAGATCAACTGTTGGATTTAATCATTTGTACCACATAGTCAATATGCTTCGAATCCCTTGATCTAAAGGAAATTTCATTAAAATAAAACTGTTCGGGGATTTCATTGTTGTCATGTAGATAAGTTTAAGTCACGGCTGGGTCCCTTTATATAATGATGAACTTGTTAGGTATGTCCTTTGTCGCTTCAAAAAAAACCGCAACCTGGGCAGCACCATGAAGAGAATGTGAATAGCCGTCTTGAATATTTTGACAGTTTGTCATATCTGTTGTTCTAGAAAATTAGAGCGCGTAGGGGTTTATGTAATCTTTCTGATTTCATGTTTCAATCTATCAAAGCTGTGGCACTTGAGCATAATATGAAGTTTAAAAGATTTATATAACCTGCTTGATTCGTCTGACAATCTATCACAGTTGTAGCACTTGAGAATGAATATTGTTCATATTTAAACATAATAAAAAGCTTGCCTTTGATTGTGATGAAGTTTATCTCCCAGATTTCGAACCTGAACGCATCTCTGGAAACTCGCCACTAAACAGAAATGTGCCAAGTTAAAATAAAAGAAAATAAAAGTTGTATAGGATTTCCTCCACTCTTAATTCACATAATTGCACCTCACCTGTCTTCCTCCTTTAATCTTGTGTATACCAGTTAGGATATGATAATAATGCAAGTAGATGGCGATATTTCCATATTCCAATATTCACCTTCTAATATACATGGCAACCTGTCTCAATTACAACATTTAGAGTTGGGGCATTGTACAGAATTAAATAACCTCTTTGATTCTTTTGTCTATCGAGGAGAGTCGTAGCATTTGAAATCTTTTGGAAGTTTAAAGATTTACATAATATCCCTGTTTTAATTGTTATCATGTTTCATAGATTTAGTGGCTTGACTGCGGTTCACATGCTATCTATAATCTTTGATTCTCGGTGGAAACTTTAGCTAAACCCAATCATAGCTTCGCAGTCCTAATACTTTGTTTAGTATACCATAAGTCTTAGTATTCTGGTTCATATTAACAACCTTCAGTAGGTTCAGAACTCGCTAAGTGTTAAAGTGAAATTTATTATATGGTTTATGATAAATCATTGTAGGCGCAGTCACTGACTATTGCCGTGTGCTAAAATTTAGTTAACGTGCCTAGATCTGCATTCTATTGGATTGATGTTCTTGTATGGTTATCATTAATTTAGCATTGTAAGAGCTTTTGCTTTCTTAGGGCCACGTGAATTTCCTTATGAAGACTTTACTTAGCTAAATGGTTCCTTTGTTTTATTTATTTTTCTTTAATAGAGAAAACACGTATCCATGTGGGAAAAGTCCTCAGTTTAAGAGAATTGAATAAAATAGTTACTTAGTGACATTAAATTTAAAAAGAGAGCATCTTTTTGGTTTACCTTAAAAAAATGTGTTTTATTTTTCTAGGGGAAAATAAATGGAATATGTATATATGCAATTATATTTATTTTCATTAATATTTATTTTATATAATTCAAGATCTATAATATATATATATATATATAATGAGTAATGGGATTTAATATAGAAACATAGGTGTGAATAGCAGATGAATAATATTAATAGTACTTATATGTGAATTTGGAGTAAAGGTGGTGAAAAAAAAAAAAAAAAATAAATAAAAATAAATAAATAAATAAAATAAATAAATAAAACTATTGTCTTCATGTAGTTTGCTTAGTAAAAAGGGAATTATCGATACTTTTCTATTTATATGAAAATGGCCCGATTCTGATGGGGCAGTAGCATGATTTTAGAGTCAAAACTTAATGCTAGGGCATTTAGAGTAGATATTTCTTTAATAAAGGGAGTTACCTTTGGGATATCATTTCTCAATTGTTAATTTAATCAAATGGAAGCTATTTCCATTTTTGCTCCATTTTTTTTTTTATCTTTGTTGAGTTATTGGCCAAAGTATTGTTGCTTGCGAGCATATTACTATCGGTTGACTTTGTGGATTGATTTTTACTATATGTAGTCAAAGAATAATTTATTTAATAAACATAATAAAGTAGGAATGTATAGCTTGTTGAATTCCTTATAACTCTGATTGTTGAGTATCACGTAATATGGGTGTTGTACTGAACTCTTTCATTGAGGAATTGTGTATGCTAGAATTAATCGTTATTTTTAGTCATGGTTAAATATTGATGTAAACTTTATTTGTCTTCATTCTGGTAGTTTTATAAACTTGCATAAACGTTGAAATAAATTGTTCTTGAATTGAGATTTCTTTCTTAATTATTTCACTTGGATTGTTAGTTAGGGGATAACTTTATGAAATTCCGAGTTTCTAATAAATGAGATTCTTATATGGATAGTTATTTAGAACCTTGAGATTGTAATTGTTTTGTTTGTTGAGTAGGTTGGTTTCTTTTAATAGAGAATGTGAATAGATAATTGTTGTCATTGCGATGTTGCTGATTTTATGAAGGTGATTTACATGCCGCTATAAGGGGTTCTTGTGAAGAGAAAATTGAGGTCTCCCGTGGAACATCTAGTTGGTGGCTTTTGGGATGTTGAGCGATTTTGTTGGTGTGTGGATTGCATTTTTATTTTGGTAAGGGTTGACAAAGCTTTCTTTGTGTGGTTTTATGGATTCTTTTGATGTGAATTTTCGTGAGTTGATTTTGAATTGGGAATGTTCTCTCAATTAATGTATGTTGCTATTCGTTGGGAACTAGTATGTGTTCTTTTGTTCTTTGCCTAAGTGGCAAATTGGTTAATGTTAACTTTGTCATGATTGATGGTTCTACTTGATGAGTCAAATTGAAAAGTTCTTTGAATTATGGGTATTCCGAGAGGAGAAAATAGAGGTTTCCCTTGGATTCTTGATTTAGTTCGTATCGAAGTTGTTGGTGTTGTTGATCTTATTTTGGTGTATTTGCTCATTATATTTATATTGGAAATAGTTCTTTGAGGTCTTGCAATTATTGTTGTCAGTTCTTTGATGGGAAACCCTAGTGTAACTTTATGAGAACTGAGGTTTATTTTACTATTGGTTAATGTTCCTCCTTTTATATTGCCCTTGTTGTGGCAAGTGTTTTGGTTTCATGTTTTTGAAAGGTTGTACATGAATCGTTGAGATTTGATTATGTATTTATGGCAAGATGGGTAATGCCTTGCATGCTTCTCTGTTGTGATCTAGTGTACTTGTTATGTTGTACAACCCTTGGATTTGGTTTTTATGTTTTGAGTGTCTAGAGTGGAAGTGGCTCTAAGTGGGTGAATTACAAAGAGCGCCCGAGGATAGCTTCCTAGATTAGAGTGAATTTAATAAGTGATAATTTAAATATTAATTAACTAGGGGTGGGTAGAATCACATTAAAAAGATAATTGATGCCTCATCGCCTTTGAGTGCTACAGACTAAGGGGATTGAGGAAGGCCGTGGTTGGCAAGATCACGTTACCTTGGTCTTCATGAAAGGTTCACCTTGAGTTCCATGAGCAACCCTATGGAGGCGGTTCCTTGGAAAATAAGAGTAGCTTTGGATAACCATAGATGGAAGGCCGGTTCCTAGTGCTTGGTGCTGGATAATGAAATCCATGGAGTAGATGGAAGTGATGCGATTAGGTAGCTGGAGAATCCATGTTAAGCCATGCGATGACACTCTCCTCTAACACTCAGCCCTGTATGTTGCTTCTTTGGAAATCCTCTAGAAGTGGGTCTTTGTCTTGAATTGATGGATCATAGTTGTTTTGAATTGATTTATGGTTTTACCCTATTTGATCTTTGGTGTATTCTTTGGTCTTGTATAAATCTTGTGGATGTTTGGGTTTTGACCTTGTACTCTTATGGTACGGTGATATGATGTTATTGTATTGTATCTTTGCGATTCAGAATTGTGATATGGTTTTTTTTAATTCAACTTGATTTGGAAGTGTTTTATGATCTTCCTTTGGTTCCTTGTTTACTGGCTATTGTTTTGATTTATGTGATGAGATTTATGACTCTTGGATGTGGTTGATTATGTCATTATAATTCATGAGTGTTATGATACTTTTGTATGACGTTGAGTCTTGTGGTTCCATGTTTGGATGTTCTTGGTTGAGGTCTCTTTCTTGTTAGCTCCTAGCACGGGGGGTGGGTCTTCGGACTCACATGGTCAGGTGGAATGTGCTAAGCACCCCATTGGGTCCCCAGTCGAGGATCGAGAGGTGCGGATTGATGCTATTGCAGCGACTCCAGAGTTGTATCTGTCTTGGAGCCAATTTTGATACTTGTATTTCTCTAATTATTTGTATCATGGTATCTTGTGTATGGTTTCCATTCATATTTGGAACACTCTTGTATCATTGTACTTCTTAAACGTTGTACTGTAATGAAATGTTAAACTTGGTGTGGATATTGACCATGGTAGTTGTTATTCAATGTGTTATGTAATCATGCATATGTTGTATTTATGTGCAGATGGCTTCTTATCAATGAATTTTTCATGTATGTGTTATATTTGTTATTGTTAATGATTATATCTTTGGATTTTATTCTTTATTGATGTTGTATGGATCTAAGTCGCGTAATGACTCTTCGTGTACCCCAAGGGATGTATGTGTTAATGAATCTATTTAATTGAAATTCATGATATGACTTGATGTGTATTACATGTATGTTATGTGTATTAAAAAAAAAATTTGTGGTGTAATTATTGTGTTAATGTCCTTTGGGGTTCGCACGGCGGGGCGTTACAATAATTCCTTTTATGAATTAAGTGATTATTTAATTCAACATTCAAAATTTGAGGATTAAATCAATTAAATTAAGATTTATTTAATTGATTGAATACAAGATTTAAAGAATAATTAAATAATTAAAGTATTTATTTAATTATAGTTGAAAATGTGATAAGGATACATTAAATAATAATTTATTTAATTTAAGAAAGAGGATAAAATTAATTAGTGACTTAATTAAATAAAGAATATTTATTTAATTGATCAAGATTGAATAAAGGTAAAATGAATTAATTAAATAATTAAAGTTATTTAATTAAAAGATGAGAAAGGAATTTAGAAAATAATTAAATATTTAACATTATTTAATCATGATATTGAAAATGTGAATTATGAAGAAATTGAAGTCGCAGTCCTAGACCAAATTTCAGCGTCTACACAAGGAATGAATACAATGAATGCAAACATTACCTTTCATCAACATGAGCTCCCTTCACTAGAATTAAGGAAGTAAAATGAAGCTTTTATGATAATTTCTCAATATAATATAACAGGCATCAAAAGAACCCTTATTAATAATGGCTCTTGCCTTAATGTTTGCAGTGTAAAACTCATAGATAGGTTACATGTGGATAAATCACAAATCATACCTGATTCTTTATCTATTAGGGGATTCGACAATACTATAAAGCAACTGCTTGGTGTAATCACTTTACCTATTATAGTCAGAGTAGTTACCTTACAAACTCCTATTCATGTCATGCCTTATGATCTTGGGTACAATATTCTTTTGGGAAGACCATGGATTCATTAGAGTCATGTGGTACCTTCAACCCTCCATCGAGTAATGAAATATGTCTATAACAAAAAAATTTATCAAGTTCCAATAGGTCTTGAGCTTGAAAGTTGCTTACAACTTGAAAAAGGAACAAGTCCTCTGAACACTTTAATTCCAACATCTAATGTAGAACCTCTTGGGACCAATAAACAAGATGCAGAATCGGTCTCTAAATTATTAGGTGATGACTGGGGTACATTATAATTCATGCCTTCATTTATGGATGAATAAATAATCACAGGAAAAGAGGATGCAAAAAAAGAACAATCAATGGTTATGACAACTCAAAATTTGGACAAATCCTTCCCAACATCTACCTCATCTACTTTGGGAGAAAATATAACTTACACAATGAATTTTGATGAGATAGATTATCAACCCCCACTTGATCCAATAGAAATGGATAGACTTTATGGTCGGGGTTATGAGCTTGTGAAACAATTGGGATATAATGGTAAAGGATGTGGAAAGAATGAACAAGGAATTTGTGTCCCTATTGGACTTAATATACAAGAGACAAAAACTAGTTTTTGGGTATTCTTTTTCTAACATGACAAAAGCAACTCAATGCCCATTGCTCAACATCAACACCATCACATGTAAACCAATAATTAATATTACATTAAATCATCTTGAATTTCTTGATATGGATTCACCATCATCTTGGGAGTATGTTGAAAGTGATGAAGCCTTGAAACAACTATTAGGAGCTTCTAATAGACCATCTTCTTCCAAGAGAAAAGTTACCTGTGCCTTGATAAGTACCAAGCACAAAGATAGTGATATTAATAAAAAAACATATGATTTTGAAATTCCTAAGTCTAATGCACTCCCCTTAGGAGATACAATTGATATACCAATGGACATAGATGATAAAGAAAAAGTTTTTAACATTGGGAAGTGCCTTGATGATGAAGAATAAGAGGATACTACAACTTTGCTTCATGATTTTCCTAAAAAAATTGCTTGGAAATATTCCAATATGCCAGGAATAGACCCAGAAATAGTCATGCACAACATTGTTCTTGCTGAAAATGCTTAGACTATTTGAAAAAAGATACGCAAAATGAACCCTAAGATAGCCTTGCATGTTAAAGGATAATTGAAAAACTCCTTGATGCAGGTTGATCTCAAACATTGCCGCAGTTGCTAAACTTGATAATCGTATTAGGATTCCTTAAAAGATGATCTTCCTCTCCCTAATATCGACATGATCATGCATTCAACTGCTAGACATGCTTTGTTGTCATTTATGGATGGATTTTCTGGTTATAATCAAATCTTCATA
>VDFB02065593.1:0-43015 GCA_007258455.2 Sequoia sempervirens
TCTGGACTGTCTGAAATGAATAAGAAGACCATTCAAGCTATTTCCAATTAGAGGAAGTCAACAGCAGTTATAAATGCTCAGAAATATCGTATTCTCAATGTGTAAAATAGCATAAAGGCAATGTAGCAATCAGAAACCATAAACATTATCCAACAATGTTATTTCAGGTATAATATCCTGTACAGCAGTCAAAAGCGCCTTTGGATATATCATAAAGCATCTCAAAGTATGTTGCAATTCATATAAAGGAAGAGTTTGACAAACCAAAAGAAACATGCATCAGACTTTATCTCCCATAAGATGTTTTAAACCACTTAAAGCTGATTAAAATCCAAAAGGCTGATAAAACCTAAAAAGTTGTGATTTCCTTTGGGATATGTACGACGTCCTTCAATATTTAATAATTAGCTGCAATGACATAAGGAAGGTGTATGGCAGGTTGCTCCGTTACAAATTCTTAAAGAAGACAAAGACTTGCAGCATCTAATACAGTATCGAAAGATATCCTTCAAACCTTTGAATAGCAGCAACATTTCCAGATGGTATGGACATACTTAGAAAGGTCTGATCTGCACAAGAAGGCTGCAATAAAGATTTTGCTGCTCTGCAGCTATGACCTAAGAGAGAGTATTAACTGAAATTAAATATTTCACTGGAACCTTCGCAAAGAAAAAATTGGAACTTAACTGAACCCTGAACACAACTAGAACCCTTCAATATCAAACTAAAATACTTAAGCACTGGAAACACACACACTGAAACACCAACTGGAAATCTTCTACAACGTTTCAGCACAACTGTGACCTCTTAATTAAATCAACAAGAAGATTTTATTGATTCCATGCCATTTAAACCCGACAAATGTTTCTAGAGCTTGTGCAAGCTATGGTACTTTAGAGCTATGAATTTGGTACTGTAGATTTGAATGATTTTATGGCACCTGGATATTTTCCTGATGGAATAAGACATCAGTTCCTATGCAAACAAATCCAGATATAATATCTTGGTATACAAAATATAGTTAGGGAGGTAGGTGTCTAGGCGAGGGAATATGACAAATATATTCAAACTGGCTTGAGACATGCCTAGAGGGTGGTTCCTTTTCTATTAGGCTAATCAATGGTCGTACTGACCCGTGCTGAGATGATGGAATTTGTGCAGTTCCAGCTAGTCCATTTGAAACCTGAGGAATATGTTTCCATGGCTGATCTGTGGTAAATATTTGTGTTGATACCATTCCTTGGTGTTGCGTTACTGTATCAACATAAAAGGAAAGAGGCTCCTGATATCCTACATCAAATGTTTCAAGATACTTAGAAAAACCCAACTGTGGTTCTTTTCCCGTGGAAGAAAAACAGGCATTATGGGCCAGCCACTAAGACCACTACAAACTTTTTAAAGACGTAAATACAATAGTTAACGACAACTAGTGCCCAAATGGTGGGGCTGAAACATATCCCATCTGCAATATTCAATCTAAATAATAATTGAATTGATTGCCGAAGAAAAAGCGATAGTATAGACATACCAATATAGTTGCGCCTTTTTATGGTTTCTCCCAATTAATTTCACTTTGACGATATACTTGCAAATTTACAATACTGAACTCCGAGATATTACCTAATTCCACAACTTCCAACGGTGTAATCTTGCAAAATTATAATCAACAAAGGTAAATTCATGCTACATATATGAAAGGACATAATAAAGCCGAGTAAGAAACCCCTATAATAGGACGCTACAATACCCAAACCTTACAATGTTTCATTTGATACAAAACAGATTTGCAATGCAATAAGATCCCTATAAGAATGGAATACCACAAATGGTAAAACCAAGTGTAGATGGTTAGGAATAGGAAGGGTTTCAAAATCAACAAAGTAATTTCATGTCCACCAACTGCATCAAATTTCTCCCAACTAAAATGATTTTACCCATTAAGCCCCAAACCAAATCTTCACCGCCTTGGCACTGGGTAATCATTATTATTTTGAAGTTTCGTAGCTATTCCAAGAGCAAAAGAAGAGAAAAAATTCTCATTAATCTTGCACCCATGCAAAATTGCTTGGACTAAGTTGTTCTGTATGTGAAAATGTTGATCATTCCTCCTACCTAGCAATTCGTTGTAAAATTATCATACCTCATGCTCACCTTTCTGTATTTCAAAATTTAACCAATTTCAGCACCAATGACAAATGATTTATGACGCGTCAAAGCTAATAGCCATTAGCAATTTCCTCATGTGGCTGGTGGCTCAAAATCGATGTCTTACTTGGGACAATTTATGCAAGCGGGGTTTCCAGGGTCCCTCTTGGTGTGTGTTGTGTCGTGAGGCTGAGGAGTGTGTTTCTCATCTCTTCTTCCAATGTTCCTATGCTCGGGAGATATGGCATTTCTGGTGGCGAGTGTGGAATATGCCCTGTCGGCATGTTTCTTCTTTGGCTGATTTTGTGGATCGGGAAAGTAGGGCCCCTGTTTCTACTTCCTTTCTTCAAGTTGCTTGGGCGATTGGTCCTTCCTTCATCATTTGGAACCTTTGGTTGGAAAGGAATCGTCGGATTTTTCAGGAGATGATGATGGGGGCCCCGCGCTTGTGGTGGAAAATTTTGCATTCTTTGGGTGAAACGATCGCGGCTAAGTGTGATCTGTCTGAGTCGATTGCTCCTTCTGATGTTGGATGTTTCAGTCGCCTTCATCTGCCTCCTCCGCATCAGCAGCTTATGCGCAACAGGTGTAGGCATCCTACTCCGAAGGTGAATAGGGAGGGAAGATGGTCTCCTCCTCCTCAAGGCATCCTTAAAATTAACATGGATGGCTCTTCTCGTGGAAACCCTGGTCATGCTGGAATTGGTGGTGTTGGTCGGGATAGTTCGAGAGATGTTCAATTTATTTTCTCTATTTATAAGGGTCTTCATACTAATAATCTTATGGAGGCTCAGGCAATTTTACTGGCTGTTGAGCAGGGCAGTAAGTTGGGGTGGCGCAGGATTATATGTGAATCTGATTCCCAGGCGGTGGTGAACTTACTGAACAGGCAAAGGCTTGAGGATGTTGGTTGGCACTTGGCTTTGATTATTGAACAAATTCTCAATCTTTGTGTTTCTCTTGAGTTTGTTACTTTCACTCATATTCCTAGGGAGTGGAATGGTGTTGCTGATTGTTTGGCTAAATGGGCTTCTAACCATATTCATGATTGGAACTTGGTTGATCGGGGTCAATTACCCCCTGATTTGTCTCAGCAGTTGGACCACTTGGTTGAGCTTGATAAGGCTCTGTAATGATTTGGCCCTGTATTTTCTCTTGTGATTAATAAATTTTTACCCCTCTTTATGTATAATAGCCGCTAACAAAAGCTTTATGATGCTTCAAATGAAGTGAAAAATAGATTTTGAACCAGATCAAACTCTGATAAGCAATTGGTCTGCTCTAAGAACCAGAGATTCTAAAAGTTCTTGTCCTAATAGTGTTGATGTAAAACATCTACACAGTTTTTAACCAAAATTCATTATAAATTGTGAATATAGACTGGAAAAGTACTGCTTCTAATCTACAATCACCTCTTCCAATGAAATCAATTACAGTATTCATCAAATTTTCATGATTTTTCATTCATATTTTACACTAAACTACAACATTTCTCAAGAAACCTAAAATTTACATCCTACATCACAATCAGAAATGTTTGGAAGAACACAGTTAATTACATCAATATCTTTCCTTCACAGACAAATTAGCAGAAATGTTATTGAGTTCAGAAATTATGTGTAGGCACCATCTGTTTCTTTGATCTCTATTGCCATAACTTTCAACTATTAGTGAAAGAAATAAGAACCAACACCATCCGAGATGTAAAAAAGAACAGTGATAAATAAGAGTAAAATCAATTTGATTATTATTATTTCAGTTACTGGCTTCACAAGTTTGTTGTCATTTCCAGCCCTGCCAACCAATCTCTAACACTCTTAGACTCTAATCCCCTGGGAGCCAACCCCTTCCCGATTTTTTCTTGCCACCAGTGATTTCTTTTCAGCATTCAATCATTGTTTCCTACCCTCAACTCCATACCTCACTTCATTGCCCCTCTTCTTCTACCTTGCCTCTGTTATCTTCTCTCAATCTATTATCCCCCTTAGTTTTAGTCTTCTTGTTTCTTTCTCCATTTCTCATTTTCTACATGATAAGTGTTATCAGGCTAAAAAAATTGCTTTCCTAAGTCACCATTTTTTTTCTTTATTGCACCCTCGCTCCAACCTCACTTCTCCTTCCCCTCTCCACACATTTAAACCTCTTACAATAGGCATTACATAAATTGTTACTATAGTGTGGTGGACATCTAAAAATATCCCATAATTCCTTATTCTTCTATTATTTCATTCAGTTATGTTAATAATTGTAAATTAGCATTTGGTTTCCACACTCTTATTGCATGTTGCTTTCCATGTTCATTCCTGGCATCTTGGCGGTTAATGATATACAATTATTGTAAAAAAATTTAGAATAGTATACACTGAATTATGTATAATATGAAATAATACAAGAAGAGGCATCGACCAATTGAAACAAGACAGGCACAACTGAATTGGGTAAATGTATATGCAAGAGAATAACAAGATAGAACCTGTGGTTTCGCTGGCGCGCAGGTAAAGATAGACAATTCTTCACTGTTTCTTCAAAAGAAGCTTGCCGGAATGGCAAATGAGAGGTGATGAACCGATAAATGCATTTTCACATCTACCATATTACCAGACAGCTTATTTAAGCACATTGGAGGCGGCGATGAGGGGGCGGTGAAAGAAAGATATAAAGATTTATAGCAATGCAAAATAAATGTAGATTAGACGTTTTGGTTATAGAGATCGCTGAATGGACGTTTTGGGAATGCATTCATCAGTATCTATTTACCAACAATCAATGTTTTTAATGCCGACTACATCTAAACTGGTCACGTATGAAAGTGGTAGATGAAAGCGCAACAAGATATTTCGTATCCAGATTTTCTGAGAAGCCGTCGTTGAATGTAAACCTAAGAAAATTGCTATGACATAAGCATGAAGACGGTAGATTGAATGAGGTGGACAGATCTACAACACAAAAGGTCTGTAATCTTCTACTACTCGCAAAAGATTTATGTAGTATTTATGGCATTCAAATCACACTCTGCGTTAATATGAGCAGATATGAATGCATGTAGTTAGATCATTAATGCTGCGGAGACTAGAGACGTGAACGGGTGCGATCAAACTCTTACACCGTAGCTTACAAGATAGAAAGTGACAAAAAGTAATTAAAAACTGGTGACTGGCGATTTCTAACCGATCAACGTTCACAGTGTGGAGAGTCGTCTCCGGGATGAAGCAAGCCGTCGATTAAACAAAATGGTTTGAAGCAGTTCATAGTAGGATACGCCTTCGGCGTAAATAAAAAGTGAAGGAACTCTTTATTTTTAATTAATTAATAAATAGGGTCAAAGGTGCAAATTGTCACCTACGTAGACATTGCCGATAATTTCTCACTTATTTGATTCGAAGGCATCATTTAAAAGAAGGCCACGTGCTTTATACACTAATTGTTTTATAGTTTTAAGAATTTAGCTCTTTTAATATTTTTTGGTTTATATGCTAATTGTTTATTTGTCGCTAAATTTATATTCTAAATTGATGATTCGAGTTTAATTTTTATATGAATTTTTCTAATATGGAAAATTAAATTTTATAATTACGTCGAAGACATTTCTTATATGAAATGGATGACCTTTATTTTTTTGGTTGGAGATATCCCTGAGGGTCCCTTTAACTTAGAGCCAAGGTCTGAGGGTATCCATTCCACCAAAATCCGTTCATGGCACGATCCTGGCCTCATCCCTTTTTTAGGCATTGAGGCCTTGCACTCAGCAAGACTTGATCCCTAGTGGGCTCATTCCGAACCTTTCAAATTCACAAGCAAATCAAGGGCCCATTGACGACCTATTTTTTGACATCAATAGTTAAGAATTGAAGAGAAAGATGCAAGACGATGCAATTAATATGAAGCATCCACATTTTTTTTTTATTCTCTATTTTTTTAAAATGATTTAACAATTTAAAAAATAGGCATTTTATTTTAAGCAGAAAGAAAAGAAAAAAAGTTGATAAGATTGAAATTAAAAATAGAACTATATTTTATTAATATTTCAATTCTAATAACTTTCTCTATCTTTTATTTTAAAATGATTTAACAATTTAAAAGTAGGCTTTTTTTCAAAAACAAATAAAAGAAAATAAGTTTTTAAGATTGAAATGAGAAATATAATTATATTTTATTAATATTTCAATTCTAATAAATTGAAAATTAGTTTTACTTTTTTATTTAATCATTTATTAACTTAATAAGTTTATTATTTATTAGTATTTTTTTAAATTATTATTTTTATTAATATTTGCATTTTGATATATTTTGACTTTGTATTTAGTTTATTTTATTTTAATATTTAATTTAGACTTAAGTTTTAAATTTATTTTTATTATTTATATCTTCTTATGAAATTACAAAAAATAATTAATAATTATTAGAATTATTTAAATTTATAATTAATTTTCTTATTAAAATTTTAATTATTATTATTATTTTTTAAAGGCACAATGCACCCAAATTATTAGAGGCAAACGCTTTTGACCGGAGTTATGAGCCGAGTACAAGAAACTACCAAACTCACGAGCATAATGGCCCAGCAAAGGCACAAGGCCTATGAACACTTTGGCCCAAGGAGGGTTTGAACCGTAGTGGTCATCACTACAACCAAGCGACTTGACCACCAAACCATGCCCTTATCAGTATTAAAATTTTAATTATTGTAGAATAATTATATTTTGAATTTTTATTATAATTTATATAATAAAATAAATTTAAAACTTAAAATCTAAATAAAAAATTAGAGAGAGAGAAACTAACTTTTGATCAATTGTTTTGTACCAACAATCCAAGGATAACACATGTACCTAAGGAGTTATACTCAAAGTGGTATGTCATTTGATTAAGGATATGATAATTCACCTTCAAGACCTCTTCAGTGCACTCATTGCACACTTAAAGAGAAAAATAGATAGAGAGAAAAGAGAGAGGAAGAGAGAAGGGGGATGGAGATAGAGTTAAGATATAGAGAGGCAAAGGGAGAAAAAAGAGAAAGAAAGGAAGATATATAGAGAGAGAGGGGTAGAGATAGGGATATATATAGAGATCTTTATACCTTTGTCTTCCTCTTTATCTTTATGTTTCTCGTTATCTCTCAATCTCTCTCTTCCTCTCTCCCTTATTTTTCTCTATATTTGTCTTCCCCTCTCTATCTCTCTATCTCTCTTTGTGTGTGTGTGTATATATATATATATATCTTTCCGTCTCTATCTCTATCTCCATTTATCTCTCTCACTCACATACACACACACACACACACACACTCCTTGTCTCCCCCCTGTCTCTATCTCTATATCTATCTCACTCACACACACACACTCCTTTTTTCTCCCTCTCTATCTCTATCTCTATCTCCCCCTCTCTCTATCTCTCTCCCTCTCTCCCTCTCTCCTCTCTATCACTTGTCTCTATCATCTCCTTTACCTCTATCTTCCCATATCTCCCTCTTTCTCTCCCTATCACTCCCTCTTTCTATATCTCTAATTCTCTCCCCTCTCTCTATTTCTCTCTCCATCTCTCCCTCCCTCACTCCCTCCCTATCCCCCTATCTACCTATTTATCTCTACCTCTCTCCATTTATCTTTCCATATATCTCTATCTCTCTCTTTCTCTTCCCATATATCTTTATCTCTATCTCTCCCTCTATCTCCCCCTATTTCTCTCTCCCTCTCCCTCTCTCTATCTCTATTTTCCTACCTTTACTTCTCTCTATTTTTATCTCTCCATCTCTCTTCCTCTCCACTTCTCTCTATCTAATTATATCACCATATCTATATCTCTATCTCACCATCTATGTGTATATATCTCTCTACATTTCCCTCTATAGCTCTATGCCTCTTGCTTTCTATCTCTCCCTATCTATCTTTGTATCTTTATCTCTCCCTCTACCTCTCTTTATCTCTCTATTTATTTGACTTTTTCTTCCTCTCTTTCTTTATCTTCATCTCTACCTCTATCTTCCTTTATCCACATCTTTCTCTATACATGTATCCCTCTCTCTATCCATTCATCTCTCTCCCTCTCTCTCCCCCTATCCCTCTTCCTAGACCTCTATATAGATATATCTTTTTTCCTATCTATCTCTATCCCTCCCTATTTCTTCATTCATATCTCTCTCTCTCTCTCTCTCTCTCTCTCTCTCTCTATATATATATATATATATATATATATATATATATATATATATATATATATATATATATATATATATATATATATTCCATCTCTATCTATCCCTCTCTCCTCTTTATCTCTCCCTCTCCTTCTCTCTATACCTGTCTCCTTCTCCATATCCATCTCTACCTTCATCTATATCTCTATCTTCCTCTCTATCTCTATCTCCATACCCCTCTCTCACATACTCTTCCCCTCTCTATATCTCCCTCTTTTTATCCATATCTCTCCCCCTCTCTCCCTATTGCAAACATAACATGGCTCTCTTGGTAATCAAGCCTAATTATCTTCCCAATTTAGAGGTTTTGTTTCAATCATGTTTGGATCCTTGTAAGTGGATGCATACTTGAATTTAAGTTACCACTTCTCCATTGAGACCATTGTTGCATAAACAATATCATTTTCTAAATGACCTATCAATTGACCTCACATATTGTGCAAATTTATAGAAAAAATAGACCAAATTTTATCTTAATTAACCTTCCACACTTTTCAACGTACCCATTGCACACCAAGGTATGGTTGCTAGTTGGTATTGTATTATGGTCATCATAAAAGAAATTATAGGTAGAATATTGAGCAAGATTAAGCTCAAATAAAAAATTTCTAATCCAAACAATTTCCTTTCCTATTTTATTTGTCACTCTATATTGTTTCTCATCTAAAATAAGATTCAATTTTTGTATTGTATGGAATAATTATAGATTGGTTTTTTATGTTGGAATATGTGTAGGGTGGAATGGTGCATTAGTGTGCAAGCTATAGTACACAATAAATCAATAAAAATGATAATTTTCAAGGTTATGTGGTTAGTTCATTGATCTATGTGGTGAAAGAAGGGTGCACCTTGGCAAGTGCCTAGTCATCCTAACAAACATTTTTTTTTCCTTTTTGATGAAACAACTTATTTGTATACAATTTAATATATAATTTAGTATCCTATAATTTTAGTTTGATGACTTATTTTTCCTTCTTGGTGGCAATTTTAGCCCCCAATTAGCTTGGAATTCTATGTATATCATGTTATATTTGAGTTAACTATTGTAGGGAGTCATTTGAATCTTGTAACTCTAGTTTTTGTGAGCATTTGGGAGTGATAAGTGTACATGTTTATAACTATTTTTAGCATAGGGTTAAGAAATTGTAGTAATGTTCTAATTGGTCTTGAAAGAGTGTTTGTAAACTCTTAAGAAAGGTTATGGATTGGATATGTATTATAACAACCAATTAGGAGTACTATGAGTGTAACTTACATTTTCGTAGGGTTTTTGATATGATTGGTGATTTTAATGTTAATATTTTAATAGTCAATTATTATTCCACGTGTCTTAAAAAATTATGGAAAGGGAACTTGGGCATCCCACATGAGGAGGAACATTTTTATGAATACATATAATTGTCTAGTAACTTGGAATAATCTTTGGAGGGTGGCATTGAGTGGGGGAGGTTAATTTTGCTTATGATAATATCATTGGACAATTAGTATGAAGTGGAAGGGAATCTAATTATTTTTGTTGTTGTAAGAGGTGTACGAATCATATATGACATTGTAAGAGGTGTAAGAAATTATCTATGTTCATGTGTAAAAACTTGGTTGCATTTTTGAACTTGTGGAGTTGCTATTTTGTCTTCTAGTGGGTTATTTTTTTTCCTCTAGTGAAGTTGGAAGGTCATGATAAAAGTATTGAAGCTTCTAGAAATATTATTTTAAATATTGAACACATGTTATAGGGTAGCTTTTTCATGTATACTACTTGGCTTGTGGTTTGAGTGCATTGTATTGAAAATAATTTATGGTTTCCTGTATTACATTTGGCTTTAAATTGCAGCCTTGGGGTAGTGGTTTGTATGATAAGTTGTAGGTTCATAGGAACTAGAATGAGGAGAGACTTTTGTGTCGAATATTGCATTATTATTTGTGAATATTAATGCATACTTTGTGCTCTCTTTGTAGTATATTTTTTCTCAAAATTGTTTCTCCATGTGTAAATTTGGTGTTGTGTTATATTTCTATGGTTTGATAATATTATGTTCTTTCTATTTCTATTTAGATATTTTCTTAATGTGTATTCACTAAATTTTTACAAAATTCATGTTATCGTTATTAATAGTTTCAATCTAGTTTTCAACATGTAGTATCAAAACCTTGATTTTGAAAAGAGAGGGATACATTTCTAGAAGTTTTGTGACTTTTTGTGTTTTAATAGGAGCATTTACTTTGTGTTTTTTTAATTATATGGTTGTATTGATACCTAAATCCAACCCTTTAGAATTGTAATGTAGGAAAATTTATCCTAGGGCTTTAACTAGGATTAGCTACTTTTCACTTACAAAAACATTAGAATTCAAATCGGAAGGGGTATGACAATAAATTGCAACCTAAAAGGTGAGTCGATCAACCTTGAATCTAAATTACTTTGGGTCTTTTTGGGGGTTTGAAATTTATTTTTGATTAAATGCAATGATGCAACTAGTTAACTATGAAAATGTAGCATTATATCATAAATTATGGAAAATTGGAAATTGAAAAATAAATTTGGGTTCCAAAAAAGGAAAAGGAAAACACAAAGGTACCTAACCTATAAATTTGAGGAAAATTTTAATGGAAAAGGGCACCTAGGACACCCTTGTCTAGAGATCTAAAACTAATTTTTTCTTTCACAATCCTCAAGTCCTCAATCTAAGGCTTCTTCCTTCTGGATCTTGCTATCAAATCTTCATCGATTGTTGAGATAATTGAGTTCCTATATCTTGTCAAGTTGTAGGGTTTGAATGCATCAATGAAAAAATTATCTTCAATCTTCCTCCAATATTCTTCAGATTTATAACGTGGACATTCAAACAGAGAGAAAGGGTTTTGTCATATAGGGGGTTGCCTTGGTCAAGCCCCGTATTGGTATTTCTACCTCTACAAGGGAGAGATTGATGATAAAGAGAGCTTATCCTTTTGAGGGATAGAGGCTAAATGATAAATCAATGATTAATCAACAACTTTCTTCCACTCACCACTCAAATTTAATTTCCTTGATGGATTGAATTCATGGATATCACCTTCAAGGTTTGGTTGCAACTTGACTTGTGATTTGTTTTGAATAACTACAAGGTTTATTTCTCACAAAATAAATAATCAAAAAACATGACTCAACTTACATGAAAACATGATGAAGGATTGAC
The DNA here is from genome assembly GCA_007258455.2 of Sequoia sempervirens. Lineage (NCBI taxonomy): Eukaryota > Viridiplantae > Streptophyta > Pinopsida > Cupressales > Cupressaceae > Sequoia > Sequoia sempervirens. The sequence continues at coordinate 11,515 of VDFB02065593.1, forward strand.
ATGATGCTTGACTAAAAATAATCAAGGTAGCTACTAAAAAGGGTTCTTGAGCATCTCAAGGTGGAAAAGGTTAATGAAAGGGATAATATGAGCCTACATAGATACTAAGAGAGTGGATACAAAAGTGTAGGTGAAATTGAAAGGGTATACAATTTTTGACACTACATCTATGTAGGTGTCTTATTAGCAAGAGCTGATGTATGATACCTATTAATCAAGTAGCAAGAAGTGGCAACATCTTTAGCCAGAAACCATTTTTCTAGAATAACACCACTTATCATACTCTTAGCCTTCTCCATCAATGTCTTGTTTATTCTTTCTACAAATGCATTCTGCTATGAAGAATATGGAGTTTTCTTTTTCTATGAATTCCAAAATCTTTACAAAATATATCAAAACCATTAGAGAAAAAATCACCACCATTATCATTCCTCATAAATTTTATTTTCTTTCTAGCCTACAACTCAACCATTTCTTTAAATTCTTTAAATCAATCAAAACCTTTAGATTTACTCTTTAGAAAATATACCCATGTCCTACTATGATCATCAATAAATGAAAGATAATATGTCGATAAATTTCTAATTGAAGGGAAATATATAGGACCAAACACATCATAATGAATAAGATACAATACACAATAATATTTATGAGAACTCAAGTAAAAATGAATGTGATTTGATTTTCCATAAATACAAATGCTCATAGACATCAAATTCAAGATTACAATCAGACAACCCTTCAATGAGGAACCTTTTTTATTTTTTAAGTTCCTTAGACCATTTTCTCCAATTTGGCCAAGTCTCTGGTTCTATAACATAGTGTTCTCTACAAGTAACTTTGATTCAAAAGATGACCATCTACTATAGATGAAACCCTCACCTCCTCCAATGAAGTTGTCATAAAATTTATTTTCACAGAAGTGTTATTTGTAATACCCCTCATACTGTTGAGACTTGATACTTTTGTGGTTTTGATTTATGCTTTGTGACTGTGATTGTACTCCTTATTGCTTGGTTTGGTGGTTGGTTAGTAGACTGTTGGTGATTATGCTTATACATTTGAGGACATGGATATTTCTTATGATATTGTGGTTTGGTGATATTAGTTTGATTTCAATAACATTGTGATGCATTAATTTAGTAAATTACGTTATGATATAATCTGTTAGTTTAGAAATGTTATTTCATCAATTAGATTATAATTATTAGAATAGATGTGATGAAAGGACAGTGTAGCATCGCTCGTTCATGAGTGCCCTATTATGCTACAATTCCTTCTCACAATGTAATGATTTTATTTTATGTATATATGTACATGTATACGACTTTTTTTGGATGCAGGGATTGCAGGTACATAGTCTCAATTCCACCTGCTTCAGCAGGACAGGGTGAGCACCAATAACCCAACGGTATAATGTTGAAACAAAGATGACTAGGAAGCCACCCTCTCCCATGTTGTCAACCGTCCTGATTGAATGGTATTGTGCGTTTTGTGGTTGTCATTTTAGTAATTTATTACTGTGTTTTGTGTAGTGTCTTGTTTGTAATGTTATTTACGTTGGTATTTTATAAGTTGTGATTTATTTAATTAAATGGTAGTAATAATTGTTTATTATAATGTTAGATTAATTTGTATGTAAATATTTAAATGTTTTATTTTAAAAAGTTTTAGTTTAAATGTCATGTATTTTATTAAATGCTAATTAAATATTAAATTGAGTTTTGTTAATTTAATTAAATTATCTTGTTGAAGATAATTATAAAATAAATAAATTAAATGAATTAAATTATGTGCATAGCAAGTAAAGCTTGCAAAAGCAGATTTAAAACAAAAAGGATTGATAAAAGGAAAAATAAATAAATAAAAGAACAATAAAATATAAAAGGACAAATGAGGTTTGAGTATTGACTGAAAAGCTTGATTTAAAATAAATAATTTCTTTCATTTTTTATTTTTAGAGCTTTTGGAAAGAAAGGGAAATATCTTTTATTTAATTGAAATTTTGTGAGTTTTTACACACACAGAGGAAATTGATTGGAAGTTGCACAAGAATTAAGTTTTTCAAAATTCAGTAGTTCTTCTGAGAGTTTTAGAAAGGGATTTTTCAATCTTTTGCTTTTATTAGTTTGGAGAGAGTTTTCTGAAATAAAGGATTGGATTAAAATTTGAGCACGATATTCTAGAGAGGAGATTTCAAAGCAGGAATGAGAAGCTCTTCGTAGAGGCCATCTGGACCAAGCAAGCTTCATCAGATTCCCAATTAAGCACAGGACTCTAGGTTCCACTTGTTTTCTCCTTCAGCTTTCTATTTCAAAAGAAAATAAATAAATAAATAGGCCTTCTTTGAAAGAAAATTCTTTTAGAAATTTGAAATCGTCTAAGTTGCAAACAAACAGAATGAAATAGTGTCGAATTTCATTTGAAAATGTCTAATTTCTTTATCATTTTGTTGTGGAAAAAATCAATCTTTTTAATTAAAATAGATTTGTATTAATTGTCTTTTTATATATATGTGTATATACATTTATATTGTGTTAAAAGAAAATATTTCTTCTGAATAATTGTACATGTTTAAATATATATAAATATATATATGGCCGTACGGATGAATATATATATACATATTTATTATTGGATATATATAAAATATATATATAAATATATATGTCATGCTGGTTTTGTACTTGGGCCGAACCTATGGAGGTCGACACAGTATTCAATGTTTTTTTTAATGTTTTAAAAAATATTTTATTGCTGGTAGGGGCCGAACCCATAGGGGTCAGCATTGTTTTCTACACTAGGAAGTACCCCAGTTGTCCCATATGGAGTGCGACAGTCCAAAGGACTATCACAACAGTCCTTGGACTGCTGCGCTAGTCCTTAGACTGCGCATAGCTCATACCTTATGGGGTTTTCCCCATACAATGTAAAAGACTTATTTTTAATTTATTTTTATTTTATTTTTAAATTTAATTTTAATTATATATATATATGTTTATTAATTGCATAATTACAATAGAATGTTTTTTTTAACAGAATATTAATTGTATAAATATGGTATATATTTATAAATATTGAGGAATATTTATATGTATATATAATTGTAAATGATATATTGAGTTCTTGTACATGTGAATGTGAAATTATGAATTTTAATAGTATTAGTAAATTGTAAAAGGGAAAAAAAATTTATATTTGTTAGAGTAACTCTTGATTGGTAATTCAAAATTATTTCGAGAAAAAAGAAGATTAGTAAATGGAATAAGAAAATTGTTTAATGTCGTGTAATATTGTGATATATTATGAGTTTTAGTCTGGTGAGTTTCTGTGGATTATGGTTTTGTTTCGAGGTGTGAATCTTGTTGTATTGTGAGCCCAATTTTAATTATTGTGAACCTTAGTTCCAGAGGCATGTTTTAATCTTTGGATGTTATCCTCATTTTGTGTGTACTCTTGGAGTTGAAATTTATTAGTGTTACTTTTTGGAAGGGTTGTACGAGATTGCTGAGATTTTTGGTTATGAGTTATTGCGAGATGGGTTTTGCCTCACATGTCTTTGTTTTGAGTTATATGCATTATTTGTTATGGTACAACCCTTGTCTTGTTGAGTTTTGCTTATGAGTTATCACGAGATGGGTAATGCCTCGAATGTCTTGGCCTTGAGCTATATGCTTTATTTGTTTTGGTACAACCCTTGCAATGTTTTGGTTTATGTTTGGGATCTTTTGGGAGAGTGGCTCTTCGTGGGGGCCGGCGCCTCGAAAGGAGGAAGAGCACAAGATAACCCATGTAAGAGTAGTATAACAAGTGATAACCTAAAAATAGAATTTAGGAGGATGGGTAGTAAAACACATAAGATAATAAATATTGGATACCTCATCTATGCATTAGGGCTATCATAGACTAATGATAGACTGAGAAGGTTGTGGTCAGCAAAGTCATAATCTCGTCTTCATGAGAGGTTATCGACTCTGCATGACCTACCCTATGGTGTCAGCACCTCAAGTAGGAGGAAGGGCCAGGAGATCCATAGATGGGTGTTGGTGCCTCAAGTTGGAGGAAGGGCCAGGAGATCCCATGAGAGCTATGCGATGACACTCTCCACTAGACACTTGTTTGCCTGTTTCCTTATTGCCTCTGGAATTGAATTTTGAATGTTGTAATTTATGTCTTTCGTTATCCTCAATGTTGTTTTGGAATTATTGTAAATCATGTTCTATTTATTGTTTCAAGTTTATTTGAAATCATGTTCTATTTATTGTTTCAGATTTATTTGGAATTGTACTTTGAATGTTGTATGAGTTCTTCTGGGAGTGTATTTTGGATGTTGTATCAATTCTTGTGGAATTGTATTATGTTCATTGTTTCAGTTTCATTTGTAAATTTTTTATGAATGTTCTATTGTTACTTGGTCACTGATTATTGCCTTGCTCGGATGTGATGAGATTTATGACTTTAAGTTATTATGTTGACTTGTGAATGTTGTTGGTTATGTCATTGTAATCCTTGATGTTGTACTTGAGTTTTGTACTATATTGTTCTGTTGGAGTCATTTGGCATTCATGGTCGTGATCTCTTCCTTGTCATCTCTGAGCATAGGGGGTGAGTTATTTATAACTCACACGGTTGGGTGGAACGTGCTCCACACCTGTTGGGTTCCCCATCAGCATTCTATCTTTGCCGCATACCTTAAGTTGGAGTTTGATTGCAGTGGTTCACTTTTTAATTCTGATATTATTGTACTTTGTATTACCCCACATGTTTGGGAAATTTATTGTAACTCATTATTGAGAACATGTAATCTTATGTTTAAATGATGATGTAATAGTTAGGATCCTGTGTAACATTATTGTAAATGACTCATTATGGTTTCAATATGTGATGTATTGATAATCTCACTCTTGGTTCATGGATGTACTTTTATTAATGGTTTTGTAATGTTATTGGATAAGTTGTTTAAATATTATCCTTTACTTTTGTTAATAGTTGTGTTGCGATGTGGCCTCATGTGCCCTAGATAATGTAACATTAAGATGTTAATGTGCAATGTAAATGTTTTTTAATGTTTAGTTGCATGTTTACTTTATGTTTTTATAAAAAAGAAATTTTTGCAATGTTTGTTCTCTGGGGTTTGCCCGATGGGCATTACAACTTGGTATCAGAGCATAGGTTCACACACTGGGGCACTATGAGCCCATTGTGTTGACCTAGCTGCTCATACTCATAAGGGTGTGTCATGTCATTTGTGTAGTTTGTGGTGTGTTCTCTGCGAAGTTTTTTTGGGTGTGCTACTCTTATTATTTAATGGCTTCTAGGAGTAAGCCATGTCCTGGGGGGGCATGTAATACCCCTCATACTATTGAGACTTGATACTTTTTTGGTTTTGATTTATGCTTTGTGACTATGATTGTACTCCTTATTTCTTAGTTTGGTGGTTGGTTAGTAGACTGTTGGTGATTATGCTTATACATTTGAGGACATGGATATTTCTTATGATATTGTGGTTTGGTGATATTAGTTTGATTTCAATAACATTGTGATGCATTAATTTAGTAAATTATGTTATGATATAATCTGTTAGTTTAGAAATGTTATTTCATCAATTAGATTATAATTGTTAGAATAGATGTGATGAAAGTTAAGTGTAGCATCACTCATTTGCGAGTGCCCTATTACGCTGCAATTCCTTCTCACAATGTAATGATTTGATTTTATATATATATGTACATGTATATGACTTTGTTTGGATGCAGGGATTGTAGGTACAGAGTCTCAATTCCACCTACTTCGGCAGGACAGGGCGAGCACCAATAACCCAATGGTATAATGTTGAAACAGAGATGACTAGGAAGTCACCCTATCCCATGTTGTCAACTATCCTGATTGAATGGTATTGTGCATTTTGTGGTTGTCATTTTAGTAATTTATTACTGTGTTTTGTGTAGTGTCTTGTTTGTATTTTATAAGTTGTGATTTATTTAATTAAATGGTAGTAATAATTGTTTATTATAATGTTAGATTAATTTGTATGTAAATATTTAAATGCTTAATTTTAAAAAGTTTTAGTTTAAATGTCATGTATTTTATTAAATGCTAATTAAATATTAAATTGAGTTTTGTTAATTTAATTAAATTATCTTGTTGAAGATAATTATAAAATAAATAAATTAAATGAATTAAATTATGTGCATAGCAAGTAAAGCTTGCAAAAGTAGATTTAAAACAAAAAGGACTGATAAAAGGAAAAATAAATAAATAAAAGAACAAAAAAAGATAAAAGGATGAATGAGGTTTGAGTATTGACTGAAAAGCTTGATTTAAAATAAATAATTTCTTTCATTTTTTATTTTTAGAGCTTTTGGACAGAAAGGGCAATATCTTTTATTTAATTGAAATTTTGTGAGTTTTTTCACACACAGAGGTAATTGATTGGAAGTTGCACAAGAATTAAGTTTTTTCGGAATTCAGTAGTTCTTCTAAGAGTTTTAGAAAGGGATTTTTCAATCTTTTGCTGGTATTAGTTTGGAGAGAGTTTTTTGAAATAAATGATTGGATTCGAATTCGAGCACAGTATTCTAGAGAGGAGATTTCAAAGCAGGAATGAGAAGCTCTTTGTAGAGGCCATCTGGATCAAGCAAGCTTCTTGAGATTCTCAAATAAGCGCAGGACTCTAGGCTCCACTTGTTTTCTCCTTCAGCTTTCTATTTCAAAATAAAATAAATAAATAAATAGGCCTTCTTTGAAAGAAAATTCTTTTAGAAATTTGAAATCGTATAAGTTGCAAACAAACAAAATTAAATAGTGTCGAATTTCATTTGAAAATGTCTAATTTCTTTATCATTTTGTTGTGGAAAAAATCAATCTTTTTAATTAAAATAGATTTGTATTAATTGTCTTTTTATTTATATGTGTATATACATTTATACTGTGTTAAAAGAAAATATTTCTTCTAAATAATTGTACATGTTTAAATATATATAAATATATATATGGCCATACGGACGAATATATATATATATACATATTTATTATTGGATATATATAAAATATATGTCATGCTAGTTTTGTACTTGGGCTGAACCTATGGAGATCGGCACAGTATTCAAGTTTTTTTTTTAATGTTTTAAAAATTATTTTATTGCTGGTAGGGGCCGAACCCATAGGGGTCAGCATTGTTTTCTATGCTAGGAAGTACCCCAGCCGTCCCATATGGAGTGCGACAGTCCAAAGGACTGTCACAACAGTCCTTGGACTGTTGCACCAGTCCTTGGACTGCGCACAGCTTGTACCTTATGGGGTTTTCCCCACACAATGTAAAAGACTTATTTTTAATTCATTTTTATTTTATTTTTAAATTTAATTTTAATTATATATATATATATATATATATATATATATATATATTTATATATATGTGTCTATTTATTAATTGCATAATTACAATAGAATGTTTTTTTTAACAAAATATTAATTGTATAAATATGGTATATATTTATTAATATTGAGGAATATTTATATGTATATATAATTGTAAATGATATATTGAGTTCTTGTACATGTGAATGTGAAATTATGAATTTTAATAGTATTAGTAAATTGTAAAAGGGAAAAATGTTTTATATTTGTTAGAGTAACTCTTGATTGGTAATTCAAAATTATTTTGAGGAAAACGAAGATTAGTAAATGGAATAAGAAAATTGTTTAATGTCGCATAATATTGTGATATATTATGAGTTTTAGTCCAGTGAGTTTTTGTGGATTATAGTTTTGTTTTGAGGTGTGAATCTTGTTGTATTGTGAGCCCAATTTTAATTATTGTGAACCTTAGTTCCAGAGGTGTGTTTTAATCTTTAGATGTTATCCTCATTTTGTGTGTACTCTTAGAGTTGAAATTTATTAGTGTTACTTTTTGGAAGGGTTGTACGAGATTGTTGAGATTTTTGGTTATGAGTTATTGCAAGATGAGTTTTGCCTCACATGTCTTTGTTTTGAGTTATATGTGTTATTCGTTATGGTACAACCCTTGTCTTGTTGAGTTTTTCTTATGAGTTATCATGAGATGGGTAATGCCTCGCATGTCTTGGCCTTGAGCTATATGCTTTATTTGTTTTGGTACAACCCTTGTCATGTTTTGGTTTATGTTTGGGATCTTTTGGGAGAGTGGCTCTTAGTGGGGGCCGGCACCTCGAAAGGAGGAAGAGCACAAGATAAGCCACATAAGAGTAGTATAACAAGTGATAACCTAAAAATAGAATTTAGGGGGATGGGTAGTAAAAAACATAAGATAATAAATATTGGATGCCTCGTCTATGCGTTAGGGCTATCATAGACTAATGATAGACTGAGAAGGTTGTGGTCGGCAAAGTCATAATCTCGTCTTCATGAGAGGTTATCGACTCCACATGAGCTACCCTATGGTGTCAGTGCCTCAAGTAGGAGGAAGGGCCAGGAGATCCATAGAGGGGTGCTAGCCCCTCAAGTTGGAGGAAGGGCCAAGAGATCCCATGAGAGCTATGCAATGACACTCTCCACTAGACACTCGTTTGCCTTGTTTCCTTATTAGCTCTAGAATTAAATTTTGAATGTTGTAATTTATGTCTTTCGTTATCCTTAATGTCATTTTGGAATGATTGTAAATCATGTTCTATTTATTGTTTCAAGTTTATTTGAAATCATGTTCTATTTATTGTTTCATATTTATTTGGAATTGTACTTTGAATGTTGTATGAGTTCTTCTGGGAGTGTATTTTGGATGTTGTATCAGTTCTTGTGGAATTGTATTATGTTCATTGTTTTAGTTTCATTTGTAAATGTTTTATGAATGTTCTTTCGCTACTTGGTCACTGGTTATTGCCTTGCTCGAATGTGATGAGATTTATGACTTTAATTTATTATGTTGACTCGTGAATATTGTTGGTTATTTCATTGTAATCCTTGATGTTGTACTTGAGTTTTGTACTATATTGTTCTGTTGGAGTCATTTGGCATTCATGGTCGTGATCTCTTCCTTGTCATCTTTGAGCATGGGGGGTGAGTTATTTATAACTCACATGGTTGGGTGGAATGTGATCCGCACCCATTGGGTTCCCCATTAGCATTCTATCTTCACTGCATACCTTCAGTTGGAGTTTGATTCCAGTGGTTCACTTTTTAATTCTGATATTATTGTACTTTTTATTATCCCACATGTTTGGGAAATTTATCGTAACTCATTATTGAGAACATGTAATCTTATGTTTAAATGATGATGTAATAGTTAGGATCCTTTGTAACATTATTGTAAATGACTCATTATGGTTGCAATATGTGATGGATTGATAATCTCACTCTTGGTTCATGGATGTACTTTTATTAATGGTTTTGTAATGTTATTGGATAAGTTCTTTAAATATTATCTTTTATTTTTGTTAATAGTTGTGTTGCGATGTGACCTCGCATGCCCCAAAGAATGTAACGTTAAGATGGTAATGTGCAATGTAAATGTTTATAATGTTTAGTTGCATGTTTACTTTATGTTTTTATAAAAAAAAAAAATCTTGCAATGTTTGTTCTCTGTGGTTTACACGATGGGCGTTACATTATTGCACTCAATAGTGCATGCATCAACTTTATACAAAATGCCACATCTGACGTCTCTAGCAATTATCATAGCACCTATAACAATCTTGTATCTTGCATCATAAAATACTACTTGCTCACATTCATCTATTAGTTCACTCATAGATAAAAAAAAATTATGATAATATAAGGATATACAACACACCATTAATATTTTGATTCTAGCATCAAAAAACTTGATTTTAAATTTACCATGGCCAACAATATTTAAACAATAAAATCATCACCCAAGTACACCTTACCTCCATCAAATTATTTATATTTGAAAAACCAATATCTATTAGAGGTCATATGGAAAGACACACCTAAGTCAATTAACCATGCATCATTACTTGCATGTGTTTCTAAAGTTTCAATGAATGTATCAACATCTTCCTTCTCAGACAGAATGAAAATAAAATTTCTTAATTTTCTTCTTCTTTGCACTCCTCATGGAAGTGTCCAAGCTTATCATAGTTCTAGAAAATAACTTTGGCCTTTCTAGGAGATTTGGTTCTCCCTTTGGACTTGGATTCATCATGATTTTCATTCTTCTTTTCTTTTTTCTTAGGTCTTCCATGAAAATTAGGGCCTTCTTAGCACTGATGGATACCATCCTCCTTATATCTTTAGAAATCAAAGAACCCACCACATCATCAATCTTCAAAATAAAAAAAGTACTACTAATAGCCATAACAAGAGAATCCCACAAATCCAACAAAGAACAAAGCAAGATCTGACATTTCTCTTTCTTGTCCATTTTTGATGCAAACTAATTTCAATTGAGCTACCAACATACTAAATGATTCTAGGTTTTCTATAACTCATCCAGGTCATTTTCCATTCTCAAGGAATATGATTTCTTCTTCAATAAAATTGTATTCACTAAAGATTTCACTTGATACATTGTTATGAACCTTACCCTATAGTGTGTATTTTTTTATGAGTAGTCAACTTGTGGCTACCTTAGCTCTAAAGTAAGTTACATAATCATTATTATAATTATATATATATATGTAATTATGTCATCCTAGGAGTTATACTTAAGTATATAAGTTGGCCTAGTTAATATACAAGGAACAAGCATGATGTATATATGAGGTATAGGCTAGCTATTATCATCATGTTGAGTATTATGTTCTTATTGAAGAATAGTGGAGGTATCCACCACAAAGTGGCATATTATTATCAATTATTTGTAGAATATTTTATATTACAATTTCTATTGTGCAAGTTATTTCATTACAAGTGGTATCAATGCATGATCTTAGCATCACGAAGACAATTTTTTTTTCAATTTTAGAGAATTAGGGTTTAAAAATAATCAATCTCAAGGCTACAAACCAACTAATTTCTTGTATATTTTCCTATGAAAGTGATATCTCAACATTGGTAAGTTATAGTTAAATTTTTAGGTCATTTGGATTTCATTTCTTTGATTTATGAAAAAAAATAATTGAAAATTTTTCATAGCAAGAATTAGCAAAATAAGACTAAAAAAGAAAAAAACAAGAACAAGAACAAGAATTAGGGGGAAAAAAGAACAATAGAATAAAAAAATAAAAATAAAATAAAAAAAAGAACAAGAAAAAGAGCAAGAGAAAGAGATTCTAAGAAAAGAAAGAGCAAGAGCAAGTAAAATAAAGAGAAAAAGAGATAAAAGAACAATAATGAGAGAGAGAGAGAAAGAATAAAAATAAGAGAGATCTCAAGAGAACAAGAGTAAGAGAAAGAACCAGAACAAGTATATGAAGTAGTAGATGAACAAGGATATGAAGAAGAAGAAAAAGAAATAGAAAATCAAGATGAAGATGAAGATAAAATTCATTGAGGACAATGCTTTTGTAGAAAAGGGGGAAATGTTATGACCTTTAAAACCTATAGTGTGTATTGGGTTATGAATAGTCAACTTGTGGCTACCTTAACTCTAAAGTAAGTTAAAATAATCATTATTATAATCATATATATATGTCATTCTAGGAGTTATACTTAAGTATCTAAGTTGGCCTAGGTGGTATCCAAGGCATAAGTATGGTTTATATAAGAGGTATAGGTTAGTTATTATCACCATATTGATTATTGTTTTTTTATAAAAATATTGGAGGTATCCCCCTCAAAGTGGTATATTATTATTAAGTATTTGTAGCATATTTCATATTATATTTTATATTGTGAAAATTATTTCATTAGATGAATCTCACCAAGTTTCTTTCATATTTCTTGTGTAGAGATCTCTTCATGGAAATTGATTAAAATAGAGCCTACCAAGCATAATATGATTAGACTATTGGCTTTACAGTCCATGATATCATATTGAGAAACCAAAGTAGGATTTGTGGGTCTTAAGACATTCTCATCAATAGCATCCCATAGATCTTGATCTATCAACATATCCTCCATCTTCAACTTCCACATCTCAAAATTATTTCATGAAAAATTCTCCACCTCTAGTCTCCCTAATGAACTTACCATCTGAATATTCCTACAACAAGATCACAAAGTATCTTTTACACAAGATCCCACTCAAATCTAGATTAGTTCAAAAAAATCCAACAACCCACAACTCAAATTGAAGGTGATTAGGCTCAAATGCCACTTTTAAGGGGGCTAAGGTAGAAAAATAACTTCCTATACTAATCTTGAGAGAGGGGTAATGCAAAAATTTATAGATATTTACAATATTTGTAACAAAAACTTAAACATATAAATAAACATAAATATCATACATACCACAACACAATGATTTATGTGGGGAAAAATCTTTTGGGAGAAAAACCCCACACTCTAAAAACTACCCAATAGATTATTCAAATATCACAAAGATTATAACATAATTTCAAAGCAAGCTTCTCACATGAGTATCACCAAAAAAATATTAAATACGACACAACTATCAAACTCTTAAAATGCATTGCAATGCACAACTATAATACAATGCCCTTATAAAATAGGATTTCCAAGCTTTATAAGGAAAGACAAGCCAACCAAAAATCTACCATTAGATCTAAGATCTAATGATGAACAATATTGATTTATTATAATAAAATATACATAAAATATGGCTTTTAGGGTGCTCCCCTTGAACCTCCGTCAAAGTGTGTGCTCCCTAGAGCCCTCATCGGGGGTCATCCCCATAGACCCCACAAGGGGGTATCCCACCTTGAAACCCACCATACTCAATATATTAACCTCTTATAATGGAAAGGTTGAGACACCATTTTCTATAAAATGAGTGTGATACTTATCCTAGCCAAATGTTAGAAGAGGCAAAGGAAAAAGTTTCTAATGAACATGCTACAATGATGGATTTGGATGTAGTTTTTTTACAACCTAGAAGTCTAGTTCTACTACTCAAAATTGTTTTGTAATCTATGCTTACAAACTTCTTACTCGATGTATCTAATGCAAGAGCATCTAGACTCATAGGTGTTAGAATTGGCTATGGCTACCAATATCTTGAGGCCAAATGGAAAGAACAAGAGAGAGAATATGCATATGCAAATATGATTCAATTGATATGAAAAATGTAGTAGAAACCCCTTGGTTATATAACCAAGGTGATATGCAAGATGACATATGAATATGACAAGTGTCTTAATCATATGACATGAGACAACTAATCACACTTACCTAGGTCACATGTGTTACAAGTCAAAAGATAAGATAAAAATAATGTCAACTAACGCTTGTAGAAAGATTCCTTCCTAGGACCTAAGTAAACTTAACATGTAAATAAGTCCCCTAGTAATGAATTAACTAGGTACAAAAATTTATTTACACCAACACCCCCCCTTAAGTGAAACTTAGGGAGTAGCATATTATTATGCAAATGACAAAAGATGGGTCCTGAATGCGAGGCCATGTTAGGTACCAATGTACAAATGCAAATGAAATCTCTCACAAATGGAGAAAAGGAGAAAAACCAATGGGAAAAAAACTCCTCTCCAAAAGAGAGATGAAATACAAAAAAGAGATGCTCTCAATGAACAATGAGAAGGAAAAAACCCCATTCAAGGAAAGAGTCCCCCAATAAGAGAGAAGAAGAAGAGATATAAGGAAATCCCCCCTCAATGTTGAGTCTCCTGCAATGATGGTAGAAGCTCAACATTAAATGTTGAAGATGATCCAAAAACATCAAACAATGTTCCTCCCCTTAGGAAGAAACAAAACCATGAATGTATGTAGGATGTCAAGAAGGTGGATGATGGATGATGTCTTTGAAGAATGCTCAAGTCTCTCCATGTCGATGCTGAAAGTTGACACACTCCAAATAGGAATTCTAGGCCACACTACTGAAGAAGAAAATCCAAAATCTAATAGAGATGAATTTAGAACACAATCCAAAGACAATGATATCCTCTCTAAAGACAAAGAATCCTCCTCCAAATGCTATCCAAAAGTATCCACAATCATGTCAAACTGCAAAGAATGATTATGTAGAGATTGAACAAGAGGGTCAAAGTGTTCCCTCACAGCAACTAAAGAAGGATCTTCTCCATCAAAGAGAAGATGTATATCATCAATGATGTCTCCCAAATCTGCAATATGGGACTCCACAAGCAAGTTTAGAATACCTGTCAAGAAGCCATCCAAAGTAGTCAAATTTGAAAGACTATGTATCTCCTACTGCACTAAATCATAAGGAACCCAAACTGTGGAATCAAAAGCATCCTCAGGTACAATAGTGGATCATTCTACCAATGTTGGATTACAAGAGTCCTCAACCTCAAGATGTTGCTCATAGATAAAGAAGATGAACCCTCTAAATCTAGATTATGAGCCATAGAAACTAAAGTCTCAATAGATGTATCTATAGGAGAAGGAGAAGATTCAATGTCATCAAAACCATAATACTATTCCCAATTAGCAAGTGTTTTAGTTGTTTTATCATCAATAGGTTGAAACTTTGCAAAACGAACAAGATAATCTACAATAGGACCCTCTGGGAATGGAGGTTCATTCAAGTCTCCATACATCTCCCAAAGTCTAGTCATAAGGTCATGAGGGATCTCAATACCATCAGTGGCCATTTGTGTATCAATATCACAACTACAACCTGTGGACATGAAAAAAGTATCCCTTTTTGCTTGCTTGATTTGGGAATACTTGATGATAAATTGGACTTAATGAGGCCTTGATTTGGTGTTGTGAAGTTTGTAATATGTCCACATTAGGTCTTGTAACCTAGAAAATGAATAAAATGCATGTCTTGTAAAGGTGTTGTAAAGTGTTATGAGTCACTTTCATACTTTTCTAGACTTTCATCAAGTATTCAAGTCTCATGGACCTATTTTCCCCTTAATTCAATATTGTAAAATGTATTTAATGGCATTCTCACATTAATCTAGAAGGCTTATAAATTAAACTTGGTTTTAATCTAGTGTTTTAATGTGTCTTACACATTCACATTAGATTTTGTGCCTTTCTAAGTTGTGTGGACCTCATTTTAATGATGGAAAGTGCATTTAATCACACTTTCACATTGAATTTTGTGTCACAATCCCTAATTACCCTTTACATCATCATTAATAGGCCCCTATGGCCCCATATTGTGCATCTCGAGGCTTAATTTAATGAAATAACTCACAAAGTCAACATATAAAGTTGATTTCCTTACTTCCCAACATTCCAGCTAGCAAAATAGCCCCTGTGGGATCCATTCATCATTAGGGGTGAATCAGTCCCATCTAGGTGAGACCCATTTTTTCTTGATGGTGAATGAGTGCCATTTGAGCCATTATCAAGGTTTAAGTGAGAAAATTTAGGTTTTAAGTTTAATTTTTCTCCATGTCGGCCTTAGGGATCAAATTAACAAGAAAATTATGTGGATTTCTTATAAATACAAGCTTCTAAACCCTAGTTCATCATAATCTTAACTCATTCATCATTTATCTTCTCTCTCAAGTCAAGCAAGTTAGGGTTTTAACATCACTAGTACATGTTGCGCCTTTTGCACACACGCCCCGTTCGGAACAGGGACCCTCTTTTCTTTCGCTTTGTCGGGCCTTTCGGGGCCACCTCATTTTACGTGCCCCTCTTTTTTGATGTTCTGCATGGTTGATGTTGCTCCGAGGTTTCATCGTAAATCAACCATGCCTCTATTTTTTGGTTTTGCTACCCTTTGGGGCCTTGCGGGTTCCCTCTGGCATTTTGGGCTCTGGGGCGGCCCTGGGCCCCTCAGGGCCTGGGCCTCCGGGATTCCCCTATCGGGCTTCCTCTTTGTGTTTGCCGCCCTTTGTGGCATTCCTCGGGCATTTTTCCTCTCCTCGATGCCCGCCCTGCCGTCTTCCGTTGAAAATCCAGCGAAATCTCTTGGGCAGCGCCTGCTCCTTTGGGCCCCAGTCCGTGGAAGTCCGTTTTCGGACTTCCGTCCGGGGATCGCCGTTCGCAGCGGCGAGCCTCTGGCGTCCTCCCGCCCTTCGGGCTCCGCCTTGGCTTTTTCCACCGCGGGTTTGTTTTGACCGCCTGCCGTAGGACTTGCTGGGCCTGGCCGTCCGGAGTTCCATCCTTGGAACTCCGTGACAGTTCCGCCGTCGTCCACGGTGGAACCCTGCCAGCATCCCGCCATCCGGGTCCCGGCCTGACCCTCGCTGCCGCCACTTAACAACATGCAAATCTTTCGGCGGCGAACCTCCACCTACTGTCCGCCCTCCGGGCCCCAAGGGTCCCTCCGCCGTGGCCGTTCAAAACTCGCAAGAACCAAACGGCGGCCGTTATCTCGTGGCTTCCTGCCATCCAGACCCCAGAGTCTCCGCCACCGCCGTCGACCTAAATTTGAATTCCACCAACTTTCGTTCAGTCGTACCTACAATTAATGAGGGCATTAATGGCGGCTGGGGTATATAATGCCCGGCCTGCCAATGTCATTTTCACATTGTGAATTGGAGCGAAATTGCAAAGCCGAGCAGCAGGATCCCAACACCTTTATTCACCTCACGATCATCTGTGTCTGCATCACTTTGTCGATTCCCGGTGGATTCCGCCCCTCACCACTTAGCGAATTCGAGGTAGGCCATCCCTGTTTTCCCTCCCATGTTTTTTCGTCATTTTGGGGAATTTGAATGAACTAAATCAATGGTTAAAATGAAGCAACTAGAAGAACACTCCATGGCACCCATTACCCATGTATTAGAAATTTCCCAAACCTGTCTGATTGGCCCTCTCCGCCGACTCGGGACTCTTCTTGGTTGTGGCTGTTCTTCGCGTCGGGTGGTCGGGCGCCCCGGGCCCGACCTCCACCTTCGCCCTCCGCCTTCACCCTCCGCCTTTGGGCTTTGGCATCCGTGAGCTGAGAATCTTCCCTCCGGGTCCGGTCTTTCGAATTTCCCTATTCGGGGTTCTGTTCCCATTTTGGTGTACTCCAATCGCAAACTCACGATTGCCTCCAGGCCCCCCCGCTTTCCTGGCCTCCAGCTTCTGGACTTCCCTGTTCGGAAGTCCCCCATTCACCTGTCGTCCGGCGCCTCTCACCCCATCCTCCCGGACTCCGGGCCCCAGTATTCCGTTCGCCGTCTGACTTTGCATAACCCTCACTGCCATGGGGTCTTTCGGGCCTGGACATCTGGAGTTCCATCCCCGGAACTCTGTGACAGACAGCGGAACCCCTCTGGTGCCCTGCCCTCCAGGCCCCAGGTATCTTTTCGCTGCCGTCATTCAAGTCAGCGCAAAATTCACGAGGCAGCAGTCACCCTGCGTCGCTCCGCCTCCCAGGCCCCAGGAGCCTCCTCGCCGCCGTCGACCGAACATTGCAAATATCTTACAGCGGCGTCCAGCTCTCGTCCTTCCGCCCTCTGGGCCCCAGGCTGCCCTTCACCGCCGCCGATGGAACCATTGCTGAAGATCTCTCGCGGCGGCCAACGCGATGCGTCCTCTCGACCTCCGGGCCCCGGAGGTCAGATTTTCACCTTCGAATTTTTGTCTGCCGTCCATCATTGCCAGCTGCCTTCTCCTGCTTGCTTTCCGGCTTGAAACATCCAATACCCCTTTGATCCACCCAAACAAGCTCAAAACCACAATCTGACTTCGACCCACTTCCTAAATCATGATGTTCTCCATCATGAGCCTCTCAGAACATTGAAATTTGGCCAAGGAGGGTCTCCGGGAACTTTTGGTCGCATTCTCCCTTCCAGACAGCATTCCTGCCAGGGAAGTTCGGCTCTCCAGGCTCGGATTGCCCAAATGCCCTAAAATGAAATTGATAACATCTGGAAGCAAAATTTATGATGTACTTGATTAATTGTTTAAATGGTATACTCAAAATATGGACTAACATTAACGCTTTTGATGTTTTGTTGTGCTGACTTCGCCCTTTTCTTGTAAGATATATCGAATCGACTACAGGAACTTCAGGGGCCTCCGCCGAAAAGGACAAGGGCAAGAAATTAGGGAGAGCCGCTCGGGGAAAAGAAGATAAGGATCAGATGAAGTTTCAGTTTCAGGGCGAGCCACTCTAGTCAAAGGTCTCCACAGACTTGTGCGGTTTTTGTGCACACGCCCCACTTGGAGTAGGGACCCTTTCTTTTGGTGTCTTTGACCTTTGGTTCTATTGGATTTATCATTTTAGCATCTTGACATGTTGATCTTGCTGGCTTTGACCTTGCCTTGAGGTTTGAATTGATTGAAAATGAGTTTTTGGCCAAGTCCGGGTTTTCACCTGGATCCGAGATTTTCTAGCTCTAGCGGATTTTCCCAGGCCCTGGTTCCTTGTTCATTTCTGGCGGGATTCTCCGATTCTGGGTTTTTGCCTGACTTCGGGATTTTCCGGCCCTAGCGGATTTTCCCGGATTCTACCAAAATCCCAATCTTCCTCATTTCCTCGGTTTCTGCATTTCCTCGGAATCCGTGTTTCCGCGCATTCTGGGATTTTCCAAAATTTCGCTTGGGGCTCAGGTTTTTGGACTTGTCAGAAATGTCTTATCGCGCATTAATGGTTGAGGTACCTTCGCTCAGGCGGGTATAAGGGTGAATTTAGGGCATTTTTAGTGCCATTCTAACTTCGTTGCTCCCTTGCTGATTGCTCTGGCGATTGAGATTTCTGTTTGAAGCTTTGAGAATCGATCTTAATTTGTTTACGTGAGGATTGCTTGAGTGCCAGTGTCGGTGTTTTCATTGCTTGGACATGTTTGCTGCGAAGGTCACCTTTTCAAGCTTGAATTTCTTCCACTTTGATCCATGGTATGTAGTCATTGCCCTTCCAATTTTCTTGTATGGTGATTGAGGGTTTTGCATTGGGTATTATTAGATTTGGGTCGGCCCTTGATTGATTTTGGTTTCATATTTATAGAGCCGGGGTTTGACCCGTTTTTAGTTATGGAACCCTATTTCCCTTGCCCTATGAGCTCTATTTATCCATGAGGTTGCGTATGTATCCTTTAGACGGAGTTCTGGGCTTGATTGTTTGTTCTTTTAGTGCGGAATCTGCCATATCATGCGAAGTTAGGGTTTTCCTTCGGTGTTTGGGCCCAGAGCGAAGATTTCATTTTGATTGACTGATTTTGTCCCTGTATCTTGTTGACTTCCCCGTCTTTTGAAGATTCGAGTGCTTTAGGTAAATCCTTAGCTGATACTTTAGACCCTAAATCTTGCTCTGGTTTTAATGGCGGAGATTTTATTATTTGATTTAGGGCATCATCATTTTGATAAGGGAATTTGTCTTTTGCAAGTTTCTGGGACTTTGGGGTCCTTTGCGCTCTGAATTTTGTTGATTGTCGTCAGTTCTGAGATCATTCAAGCTTAGGTGGGGAGAATCCCGTGGTCGTTTAAGTTTTGGTTCGCGTTTTATCATTTTTTAGGTTTCTGAGGTCGTCGTGGAATTTCCTCACTTCCGGATTTTCCCGGTTTGGACTTATTCCGCGGGCTGGGGTTATTTCCAGCGCATTTTAGGTCGTTCGCAAAAATCCGTTCCATCCGGATTTTTCTGGATTTCCTATCTGATTGTGTCCTTTCAAATGTTTCGATGATAGGATTAATGGAATGGTTGTTTAATGCTTAGTTCTTGTTGCCAATGAGTGAATTCAATGATTATCCTTGTTTTTTTATCTGCACTAATGATTTATTTGACTAATGATTCTTTGGCAGTAGGAATCCGTCTGGGTCGGATTTCTCCAAAATTCTGCCCCGACGGTATTTTCCCGGTTTGCATGATTTTCCCGGACTATCTGATTTCTCCGGATCTCGAAGGATTAGCATTTGGCAATGGATTTTGATTGATTTATATGATTTGTGCCAACTTTTTAGATTGGAATATGAGCAATAATTGAATACTAATGATGATTTTTGGATATGCAGGCTGAATCAAGCAAGGCGGCTGCTGGCAAGTCCAAGGGTGGCACAGGGGCTTCATCCATCTCTGAGATAGAAATACTACGACTGGACATGAAGAACTAGCTTCCTGAGAGCAAAGTGTCTTCTGTGTGGGCCGAAGTATCAGATACTAATGTTGGTGCTTGGCGATATGAGGAGTTCAAACAGAGAACGGCCGAGAAAGATCAGTCAGCCCTGAGACAAGGGATGATGAACTCTGGATTGGTACAAGTGGCAGGGTTCCCTCTGGAAATTCAGTGTTATGAATTAATCTTGGAGTGCGCCCGACAATACGCCTTTGATACACAGAGAGTGGTCAGCACCAAGGGGAGAGTCTTGGCCAACTTCAATCCGGCCTCCATTGCACAGGCTTTCAGTATGCCAGATCTTCCTTCAGTGTGTGCCTTGAATATTGACACTGCTAGGACCTACTATGAGAATGAGCTAGTCAAGGCTCAGCAGATAATCAACTCATGGCTAGAGAAGCCAAAATCCCATCATTCGAAGTTGCCCAAATAGCTGCATAGGGTAAAATTCAGGTCAGATGTATATGATGCCATCACACTTCTGAGCAGGGTGGCCGGATTGAGAAGTGCAGGGGTATTGGAGAATTGGATGGTCCATGTGATCACCAAAATTAGTCAAGGGACCAATTATCACTGGGCAGGGCTCATCAGTGCTGAGATTGATAGACAGTTGAGAAATGTTTTGGAGGCAAAGAAATTCACTATGTCCTCATATGTAATGTATGTGTTGGCCATCTCCTACCCCTACAAAGGTCTGAATCCGAGGGGAACAATTGGACAGGATATAATCTATGAGGTTTATCCGGAGTTGCATATGGGGCATAAGGATTACAGGAGGGAAAATGATGCATTCACAATGCATATCACCCAGACACTCCAGAATGCTGAGCACCTCAGATTATCCGATGGATAAAGGACTAATCAAGAACTACGGAGCATGGTTCATCCAGTTCCCTACATTCACTTACCTCAGGATTGATGGATGTCTAGTTGCTCTTTACAGGTTGCCTCGGTATCCCACTGACCACATTGTGCTACTGGAATTTGTAAGACACATCTGTGAATTTGATGCAGTGGTGAAGAGGGAGAAGCACAAGATAGGCTTCGGAGGAGACTTCCCTCTTGGGATTGGTGTGGAAGAGATGTGCCCGTCTATCCAATCAGCTCACACCACAGGGGAGGAACTGGCAGCCTATGGATTCTCCTTCCATTCGAAAAGAATGAATTTTGATATAACTGGAGAGGCTCAGAAGAAAGCTACCCGGGAGTATAGGCACAAAGATGACTTGGAAGACTATTGGGTCAATATCAAAGATGACCTTGAGGCGAGGAAGAAAAGATATTCTAGGTTGCCTGTGGAGGCCATTAGGCAATATAATGTTAAGCTGATTCCGGATCAACTTGATGATGACAGAAAACTCGTGCAGGACCACGCTTATGATGTGGTAAAGGACAGGCCAACCGGGGATATTGACTGGAACGAGAATGAAGTTACAGAGCTGGAGGATTTGATGGCTCCCATCATGAAGTCCACTTCCTCATGGATAAAGCATAAAATATGGGAATTGGAAAGCACAAAGGTAATTTGCACCTTTTACTTGATGGGAAATCTCAACCCCATGTCAACTTCTGAAGAATCCAGGGAAGATGACCCCAAAGGGAAAATAGCAAAAACTTCACCATTCAAGATAAAAGTCAGAGGTCCCAAGGGAGTTGAGCCTGAAACGAAGAGGAAACCTAAAGGGAAGCCAAGGTGGAAGACCCTGACAATCAACAAGTCCTCTGATGAGGAGGAAATGGAGAAAGCTAAAGAGGAGGATGCTCCTCCACCGCCTAAGAAAACTAGAACAACAAGGACTGCCAAGAAGAAAGATCAAGTTGCTTCGGAGGATGAACCTCCAATTGTCAATGTGGAGAGTTCTGGAGGGGAGAAAACCAAAGTCTACACAAGGAAATCAAGGACTCCCTCTCCCAAGGATGTTGCACAGCAGAGAGACTCTTCCCCAAAGCTACCAGTTGAAGAGCCACCAAAGTCTGTTTCTCCACCGCCAACGCACCTGAACCGGAGAATCCGGATGAGCATGAAACTAGCGGGGAGGCAAAACAATTCAAGGAAGGAACACTTTCCAGTGAGGCGGCTGAGCTTGAGGTAGAAACAAAAGAAAGACACACTTCTCCGTTGGTGCAATATGAAGATTCTCCGGAGATTGACCAAGGCCGCGGATCACCTGAGCCAGAGGAGAATATCCCTGCCAAGACTCCCTCACCGGTGCAGCAAGAGGCGGAACTTGAAGAAGTTGATCCAGGTGAGCAGCTTCCGGAGAAGGAGGATGATAAGGTAACAATTGCAGAGGAAGAAAAAGTGACCGAGGAGTCAGAAAATGCTAGAGTGGAAGAAATCTGGACTGACCCTGTAGCCCCAGACTGGTTGGAGAAGGAACTTGCAAGGAAGAAGCAAGTGATTGTTGAAGATAATCCCTTAGACTGGGACGAAATGCTATCTAAGATTAGTAAGGGAAAGAAGAAGAAGGCTGCAAAGGTCATCTCCCGGGTGGAAAGGGATGAAGCGAATAACCGAGTTGTCCATGTTGCCACTCCTGCCGCAGATAAAATGAGAGATGATGTTACAGGCCAAGATTATAATGTTCAGACCATTAACCTTGGGCCAGCCTCCATGGAGCAGGATATTGAGGAGTTTGAGGGATCCAGTGCAGTAATTGTGGATAGGTTGAAGAAGGAGACCCGAACCAAACATGAACTAAAGAAGGAGAATGAACGGTTAAGGAAGTGTTTGGAGGAGGTTATGAAACCTTTGCAGTCCCTTCACCCTTCTTCATCTGCTACTCCGGGTTTTCTGCCTAAGGAGACCATCTCCAGAATTGAAAAGATGAAGGCCTCGGCTCAGGCTACCACAGATTGGATGATGGGTGTCCAAACAAAAGGAGATGATGCTATTAAGGGAATCTTATATGTGGGAAAGGATGCAGTCTGGGCGAAGGAGCTGTTGGAATATATTCTTTCCCAGGACAAGAGTGACATGGATCTCCTGCTGCAGAAGTCAAGGGTTGTCATGGGACATGGAAGAGATCAATTGGCCAAAGATGGAATCCTTCCTTCTGCCAGGGTGGATGAACCATGGGAGTGGTTCGAAGGACTGCAGATCAGGCAGAAGGCCATGAAGAAAATTTTGAAAAGAAAGAAGCAAATTGATGGTGAGATTACTGCGGTCTATGATGGATGCATTGCCTTCTTTGAGGTAATGACAGGGAGGAAGAAGATAGCTCCCAAATATCTGAGCTTGGAACAATTGAGGGAGTGGTGGCATGAAATTTATGCCCCAGATTCTGATAGAGCTGTCACTGGCCACCTACTTGATGATGCGGCCACTTACATGGCAGTGATGGACAGATATATGGCCAGCAGGGAGGATTGGAGCAGAATTGTTGACCAGTCCAAGGAGGAAATTAATTCGATTAAATGTCAGCTCAAGGTTTTGCCATTGCCACCAGTTGCTGAGTTGGATGGAATATTCTTGAGGGTCCAAGGATCGTTAGTTTAGAAGAAGGATAAAGGGAGTAGCAGTTAATGCTCATTTTGAGATTTGTGCTTCCCTATTATCATAGGGCATGCATTGGACCGGACTTCCTTGGGGACTGTGTCAGAGCTGACCTGGATGATGGCATTTAATGTGTGCCTTAGTTCATTTTTCCTTAGCCGACCTGTTTTGGCAGTTTTTATTTATTTTGTAAAATGTTTGGCTGGGCTGACATGTCTTGGGGGGGAATTTGCTATAAATAGGCATTCTTGCCTCATTGTAAGGGTTAGACTTTGGTTAGCTAAGTAGTAATAGAGATAAGCAGAGAAATAGTTAGAATTTCTTAGTCTTTTCTTAAAGCAAATACTGTATCAGAACAGTTGAATTGTTGCAGCATTTTGGTGATTAATACAATTGGAGACATTATGGTTTTCCTGGTGAAATCTTTTGTGTTATTTCATCTTGCATGGTTCCTTTGTTCTATCTTTTAAATTGCTTGAAGATTTAGGGTTTAGTATTCAGAAATAAATTGGTTTCAGTTGGATAAATGATGTTTATGATTTCATATTTGGAATGTTTGTAGCTATCTTTGGTCTATACTCCCAGTAACTATCTGATTGTAGTAGGCTGGTGAATTCAACCTGGACCGTATATTCAATGTGCTTAAGTTCGATTGTAGATGCATGTCTATGATTTGAAAAATTTGTATTCCTCAGAAGATTGCACTGTTCTTGTAAGATTGTATTGTGGATTGAACAAGAACTGGTTAATTGAGATAGGTCCATTCCAGACATATGTCATTCGCATTGCTTGTCCTAGCAGCAGTTTAGATCTTATCACTTCCTTGCATCCCTATCTTTTGTTGTTTCTTTATTATCTGGTTAGATTTAGGATTCAAGATCATCATATTGTCAGATCTGATAAGTTGAAAGATACAGTTTGTTTGTAGTAAGGTCCCTTTGTGATTACCAACATTTCACACAATTATCTGAGTTGTTTTATTCATTGTTATGACCTAACACCTGAGAGACCTTGGGGTGATTTTCAGTAATTTATTGTTGAAGATTATCTTTCAAGAGAGATAGAATATTGTATTCTGTCTGAGTTGTTCCTATGCAGAAAACACTATCAACAAGATTGGAAGGAGATCTCGGATACCAACATCAGCCAAGTGGACATAGATGAGTTCACTCAGAGGGTCAAGGTCGACCCTAAAACAAAGAATGCCAAATTAATACGTCAAAGTGGAATTGCCAAAGCTGCCAGCTTCCCTCCCTCTTTGATAGCACCCGAACTCGTCTTGCCGAGAAGCCTACCAAACGGACACCAGGACAATCGTAGATATGGAGGGGAACATCCTCGCCGACATGTCACCAGAAGGAATCACAAAAACATTCCACATTCCCACATTCCCACACATGGAGGTCCCCTATTTGGAACAATGCCAGGTGGCGTGGGATGCCAATCCGTTAGGATGCAAGAAATCAATTAACCTTTACTGGCTTAAGGAGAAACGGGGCAGCGCCGCAAAGGTTCCCCAAGAGCTATTCTACAGTGACTTCCATGAAAACTATCACGACCTGGTGACCATGTTAAGCAGGGTCATGGGCCTCCCAGCAGCTACCTACTTCCAAGAGTGGATGGCATACTACATCGAGCAGATCCTACAAGGGAATGAGGACTTTAACACCAAGACCTCATTTGACTAGGGAGGCATCATCAGCAACTGCTTCCACTAGCAGTTTGTAAACGTTAAGAAAAGCTCCAAGTTTTACATGACCTCTTACCTAGTATACTCCCTGGCAGGTCAAAGACAATACAGTGGGTTATTTGTGGCACCAGATCAAGGGCACAAGTGAGGACTCAAGCCATTTGACAAGGATCCCCAGCTCCAATACCGCCACTTCAAGAAGGAGTACTGTCGGGTCAATGATGCCTTCACTGGCCATGTTATCAGATTGATCGCAGGAGACTTCGAGAGGAGAGTCTCCCACAGCGCCAGGGCACTCCTAAAAGAGTATGCCTTCCTATATATCCAGTTCCCCAAGTTCACCTACATTCGTGCCCAGGGATTCACGGAACAGCCAAATAAGTTGCTGCGGTATCCTAATGACAGGATCATCCTCCTGGAGCTTTCTCGGCAGCTCCAACACATCCAGACAGTCTTCGACAACAAGCACATAGCGGGGATCCCCTACCCGATGACCCTTGGCGAGGGTATGTACCGGTTACAGACTTCTCAGTGTGCTGGCAACTCTAAGAAAGAGCTTAAAGAATATCATTTTGATTGGTACACCGCACGCCCATGGATGGATCCACATGACCATGTAAGGAAGGCACTAGGGCCAGCATACGCCCATTAGTACCATATTGAAGACTTCTTGGTAGATTTCCAAGATGACAAGGAGGTCCCCGCAAGGCACTACATGCGCATGACCGTACAGTTCCTAAGAAGAGTGCAATTGTTCTAGGTGTTGGACCAGCTCGAGGAGGACGAGTCTACAATAGTGCACCCAAGGTACCCTGCGGTTGCCAACTTGGCAATCCCCTTCATAGACTGGGACAAGAAAGAGGTCGATGACTTGGATATTATCACTCAGCCAATCATAACTCGCACTAAGGAGTGGGTCGATGGGCGGGTGTCGCAATTGAAGCAACAAGGAGTGGTCCTAACATATGAGGCGCTCAAGAGTGAGACAAGCGCCGCGGAGGACGTTGCTGCCACCACATTAGCTGGTGAGACTTCTAAGTCTCCCCCCGTCACCAGGTCTCAAAAGAGGAAAGAAATAGAGACCGCACAATCTGCGGACCCCAAGGAGCAAGCGAAGAAAGATAGGGGAGGCTCATCTCCCAAGAGGCTCAAGTAGACAGTGACTACAATAGAAGTGTAGCCTCCCTTGCTCCTCCCTCCTACGACTGGTACACTGCCCGCCTCTCAGGCCGAAATCGCCTCATCTCCGCAGGTAGTGGACATTTATGTCCATCTTGCCTCTTCGCCCCCAGCCAGGTCAATAATTAACATCGACTCCTCTTCTGGCATGACCACTTCCCCTTCCTCCTCTGCTGCCATGTCTCCAGTTACATCCCTCCCACTAGCCACAATAGCATCGCCTGTTCCCCTTTCCACTATACCCGAGGCTATTACGCAGCACCTACAGAGTCTTCACCCTGAGCTCTCGCAAATCCTAATGGACCCCACACTCCAAGCAGCCCTTGCCCAAGCCCTCGTAATGGCTCAGCCTTCACAACCGCCAACAGGGCCGCCAGCCATGGAAGCCACAATGCAGATTTTGAAGGAGTTGGAGGAGCAAGAACAGGAGACCTCGAGGCCTATTGAGGAGGAGGTTGACGAATATCGTGAGCATCCCGAGTATGAGTATCGAACCATCAATAAGGTGGCCTATAAGGAAGAAGAGACAGGCTCTTCCGAGAGCAGGGATGAAGAGGATGGCTCGGGTGCCAAGGAGATTATTCAGACATTTGACGAGGACATTGAGGAGGAGTCGGCTCAGCAGCCAAAAGATGTTGGGGAGGAGGTAGAAAAGTCACCACGGGAAGAAGAGGGGCAGCCGCTAGAGGAGCAGCCATGAGGGGATTTATCTGAGGCTGGGACCCATGTTGCCAAGAGCCCCGAGGTTGAGGCTGCTAAAGAGAAAAAGGAAGAAGAAGCTGTAAAAGAAGACAGTCCCACTCGGCAATTGTCCACCAAGCCGCTAGTCAAACGCCTCGTATTTTATCATGACTCCAACGAAGAGGAGGAGGACACTATTAAAGAGAAAGAGGAGCCCCAAAAGGAAAAAGGGGCAGAGGTCTTACCTTTGACGAAGAAGGGTGAGGGTAGCCATGATGCACCCAAAGATAAATCCGCCATACCTGACTGGTTGGAGAAATAGCTAGAGAAGATTACACCAGTGCTGAAAGACTCGAGGGCGAGATTGGAAGCCATCTTGGCTCGATCCCTAACCACAACGAAGAAGGAAAAGAAGCCTAAGGTACGATCCAAGATAACCATGGACGCTTCCAGCTCCCGAGCAGCGCAAGTTGCCATGCCTACAATTGGTCAGGAGGGCATTAGCTACAATATCTCCACCATTGACCTAGGGACAGCGACTAGAGAGCAGAAGGTTGAACATCTGGAAGAATCGGTGGCCACAGTGATGCACCTGATCAAGCAGGACAAGGTCACCAAGGACGAGCTCAAAGCGCAGGTCGCTGCCCTGACCGACTACATTTAGCAATGGTCATCAGTGGATGACCTGCCCACTACCTCTACAGCCGCACCGCAGTTACTCTCCAAATAACAGATAGATAAACTGGAGAGGAGGAAGAACTTGGAAAATACCACTGAGGATTGGTTCCAACAAGTCATAAGCATCAAAAATGTGGGAATCGGCATGGCTGTGCAAATATCCAACAAGTTCCTGGACCTGATCCAGTCCCTGAATGCAGGAAGAAGCTCTGCACCAATTTTCTCACCATCTATGACTCTACCTTCCCAAGAGTTGAGGCCATCCTTCAGATGCCAGAGAGCACGTGGGAGGAAAAGCTAGAGCTGAAAAAAGAGGATCATTGGCTGGTAGATGTGTGGCGCAAAGACCTCATCAACCGGAAGGAGAGAATGGAACAAATCCTAAAAAAGTGGACCCATATATGGAATGGATCAGGGAAATCTAGGCCGAATGTGCTGAGTATCTCAAGTTAATGACGGGCTATGATATGCCCACAGTGCAAATGGAAGCCGAGAAGGTCAAGCCATACTTCCAAGGGAAGATGAAGGACGGGACAGCCAGAGAAATTACAACAAAATTCCTAAGTTTTGCCGCCCGTGCCTTCGATCGATCAGAACTATTCAGGGACCAAGGATTAAAGTATGACGAGGATTGGAAGCGGCTAGAAGAGAATGCCAAAGAATGGAGCTACCAGGCATTAAGATGCGAAATCCTTGAGATAGACAAGCTCCAACTCAAGTACATAGAGCATGCAGCTTCTGAGGAGCAAGAGGACAGCCCGGCCAAAGAAGAAGACCTCCCTGAAGAGTAGCTACAGCCAAGAAAACAACAATTAGCTACATGACGAAAGACCAATAGTGTCATCCACTAGATGACGAAATAGGGAAGAGACAAAGAATGTTTTTAAATTGTAAATCTATTTGGGGTTGGTGAAACCCTATTTTGTAATGAATCTTGGCCACACAATGGAAATGAATCTTGGCCATTCATTTCATTTTTTGGAAACTATAAATAGAGCACTCCCCTCATTTGCAAAAGTGAGAGTTGAGTTGTTGTAAAGGCATGCTACTGAAATTTATAAGAAATAACATTGACTTAGTGTATTTCCTTGATTTCTCTCATGTCATTTGATTCATTTCTCCAATTTCACATGTTTAGCTTAGATCTCTTTGCTATTTAGTTAGCTATTCATGTTATTTGGATAAATCTTAGGAATGTTGTTGGCTGATTGTGAAAATTCCTGCTTTATCGAGGATCCCTTGGTCCATACTTTTTACTATTTGTTGAAGGTAGATAGTTGTGCAAAGTTAGTTTGGACTTAATTTGAAGCTGTTCCAAACATTTATTCTTTATTCATGCATGTATATGGTGGATGAATGATGAAACATCTGCAGCCCTTAGAAGATAGCACAATTTCCATGATACTATGAAATCCCTAGTTAAGTAGGATATTGTTTTGAGGAATTATCCATTGTAGGAACTCCATAATCATTATTCGCAACAAGTTTTAGACCTAAGAACTTTTCTTTCCCTTCACTCTTTTTTCACTTTTTTAGAAACTGAACAATACCAAGGTTCATTGCACATTGTAAAGCCAAATCCAACAATTAAAATGGAGTTCAAAACTACTGTTTGAACCTACAGCCAATGCATATCAACTTCCCATTCTAGGAACTCCTTTTCAAAGATCCAACTTCATGCTTTATGTTCATACTTTGTATTTTATGTAAGACCGCCTTGTGATTCCAGCAAATCACATCAAACTACTGAGGTATCTAAGCACTATCATGACCTAACATCCGAGAGACCTTGGGATAGTGTTCTGCAATTCGATTGTGGAAGATTGTCTTTCAAGAGAGGTAGTTCGCCTATGCACTGTCTGTGTTGAGAAGTGCATAAAAACACCATCAACAGAACTGGTGCTAGGAGGGCCATGGTGAAGCTACGGAGTTGAAAGACAAAGCGAAGCTAGATCGAATCGGATCATTTTCCCCGGAAAGGTTTCAAAGAGTTATACAGTCAACACCAAACAAGGGAGAATTTGAAGAATTGTAGCTTCCCACAAGGGAAAAATGAGCACAAGGAAGCAACGCCGCCTCTTCCTCTTCCCCCATTCCATCCGCCCCCGTTTCACCCCCACCTTCATTTGGCTAGCCTTCATCCTCCACCCAACCATCCCAAACAGCATTTGCACGTCCTATCTCCGGAAGCCAGGGGTTCACTCCTCTCCTGGCCCTTTCAGCCCAAGGCACAGTCTAGGCAGCCATAACTCAAGGGCAGCTCCACATTGTGGTTGTATTGCCAGTACAACCCTGAATCCCTATTCTCCAACAGCAAGTGCCACCTCCGCCTCCCCCCATGGCTTGGCTTGCGCATAATCTGTCGCTGATAAATTTTGCGGTCTATAATGATATGCCCAAGAATCTAGAAGGCTTTTGTTCAAAGTTCCATTCGCGAGACATGCAAAGAACAGCCAAGGAGCATATCAAGATATTTGAAACGACGATCACCGAAATGCAAGTGGACCATGAGGACATTGTGTGTCGCCTCTTTCCGCATTCATTGGGAGAAGAGGCCTTCTACTGGTACATCAATCTGCCGAGGGGATCCATCACCTCATGTAACCTAATGAAGAATTCCTTTCTGCAGAAATACAAGATCCCTGTCAACCTCGCGGACCTTTACCAATAGTTCATGTCCATCAAAAGGGAGGTCAACGAACCTATTGGCTCCTTCAATGATCACTTCCATCGGGCTCACATGAGGCTTCAGGATCCTTACATCCATAATGATGCGGCAGCTCTCCCCGTCTATTACGCAGCCCTGGACAACCTCATGTCGGCCTTGGTAAAAAGGATGTGCCCGCCGCCCGCTACCCTACTGGCTGCCTATGCAGAATCCGTTGTCACAAGTGCGGACTTGGGATAAAATATCTCCGACCCATTGCCCTCTTTAGGGCTGGTAGCCCACCCAATGCAGATTCAAAGGCTCAATCAGGTGTTTGCTCACCAAACCCCTCTTATGAACCAGGTGCCTCAATTGCCTATGGTGCCACATCCGGGGCAGCCATTGAATTATGCACCTCCCGCGACTTCCTATTTGCAGCCCCAGCAGCAGTACAACTATTCCCAGATGGCTCCACAACAACAAGCATATTCCCAACAGCCCCAGGTGCCATTATACCTGTTGGGACCAGACTTTCCTTTGGCTTATCAAAATCAGCCGGTGGCCCCACCGGTTTTCTCCAAAACCCGGCCCCATCGCCTGGAGGTGCGACCGAGAAAGACAAGCTAGAGGAGCTGACCGAAATGATTAAGAAGATGTCCATGGAGATGACGCATCTAAAGAACCAGAATAATCAGTTGTAGGCCTCCCAATGCAATTTTCAGGCCAACCTCAATAGGGACAGTCGAGACAATAGAGACAACAGAGACAATCGTGAAGTAGGCACTTCCTTTAGGCAGCATTATGAGAGGGGGCAGAGCGCCAATCAAAATTCAGAGAGAAGACCTTCTCAGAGGTAGAATCGTACATGGAACACCAGATCCAATAATCGTGGTGTCCCCACGCCATTCGATCAACCAGCAAGCAATGACAAAATGTCCAGTGGCATGTATTTTGCCGAGGCGGCCTTGTCTAGGTGGTGTTGACTTCACAAAACCAGCAGGCATTCTGAGCTGGATTGTCCCGAGTTCCAGACAGCTGCTGAAATCTTTCAGGTAGAGGTACAAAACACGGTAGACAATGCCAACTGCAGGGACATCGTCCCATCTGAGTCCTATGATTCATCGTGTCTAGTAGTCAATCAT
>VDFB02065594.1:0-12045 GCA_007258455.2 Sequoia sempervirens
TGTCCTTAAAGGCCCAACATTCGATGAAACAAAATGTGAATGGGATCCAATTATAACTTTTTTGTCTAACTCTACCTATAGGGCATCCCAATCAGAGATATGAGATGCATCATGAACATATCATTACAATACATAAGCATGAAAAAATGTCAATACATGATTGGTTAGATTGTAAGGCTAGACAATAAGCTATAGGTCTGTCCTATTCAATCTAAGATCTCAAAAGGACCCACAAAGCGAGGTGCAAACTTAGAGCCCTTTCCATAGTGGATTGGACTCTTATGGGGTCATAATCATAAGAATACTCTATCACCCACCTATTTATCCTCTTAGCATATACTTATTTTTTAATGGTATTCATCCTCTTGTAGTCATTGCCTAATTAAAACCACTTGTCTCTCTACATATTGTAATAACTTGGGATTGATGGAAACTCTATCCTCAATTTCATCTCAAGTCAAAGGAGTCCTACAAGGACTCCCATACAATTCCAAGAAGGGCACCATGCCTAAAGAACTATGGTAACTATTGTTCTAGGAAGAATCCACAAATAAAGGGGTAAAAGCACAAAACTATGTCACACTTTCAACCAACTTATTAGCCGCGATTGATTTAAAATTATTTCTAACTAAAATCAATTTGCACTCCAAATATATGATCTAGTAAAGATTCATTCCTAGCTTCAAGTTAGATAGCTTCTAAAACTTTTTTTAAACTAATATTGTTGGCTAAAAATATATAGAGCACCACTTTAAGTCCAATTTACTAAAAAAATAAAATTATTTGAAAAACTTGAAGTTTCAATAAATCCTGCTAATGTAAATAACATTCGTTTTAAAATATAAAAATACCCTTTTGTAGATCCATAAGTGTAGTTTTCAAAAATATATTTATTTTAATAGTTTAATTATTATTTATATTTTATTTTTTATTTTTACTAAAAGTAGGTTATCAGTACAAAATATTAGGTTGATTACCATGCTAAGGAAAAATACTAAAACTTATTAAGAAGAATTTGAAAATATGATACACTAGATAAAATAATCTATTTTAAAGATGGTATTTTTTCCATTTTAGATATAAATATTTAATATGAAAGTTGACATCGATGAAAACAATTATTTTTTTATCCATGCACATTTTAATATTTATTTAAAAATACATATTTATCAAAATTGGAAAAAAAATATATCCATGCACTAAAATTTCAAGTTATAAATACACAAAAAAATTTGAAAGAAAAATAATAAAATTTACTATAAAAAGTTTGACGTCCCATGCAACTTCAATTTTTCAGCGTTTTATCAACAACTAAATTAAGCACAATTTATTAAGAAACTAGTTTAAAATTAATTTTTATTTAAAAAATACAAACATAAAATATACTAAAAAATACAAAATTTTTACTGGTTACATCATTTCAAAATTCAAAACATATGTACCACTTTGTAGTGATTCAAGTTTAATAATTGGATCGTTAGTTTGTTCCTTTATAAAGTGTGACACAACTTTGTGCTTTTACCAAAGATACTTGTCAACATAGACTAATAATCCATCACATACATCTACATAACACATCCTCCAACTGCCGATGACCCTCTTTGTTTTCCATCTTAGGTGATATGTTGTACTATAATTGAATAGATTACCCAATGCTTGTTGCAATGATGTTCAAAATGTTGATCTAAATACTGGGTCTCCATCTGATATAATATTTCAAGGAATCCCATGCAATCTAATGATTTCATCCAAGAAAACCCTTTCTATTGCTAGTGTTGTGTAGGTAGTACAACCTAGAGAGAAGTGAGCTACTATGGTTAGCTTGTCAGTTGTCACTATGATAGCATCATGAGATCATGAAGATGAAGGTATACCAATAATAATAAATTCCAAGTAGATGATGCCTCATTTCCACTTGAAAATCTTATGAGGGTAAAAAAAGTCTTGCTAGATGTTGATGTTCATCCTTGAATCTCTGGCATTCAAGGAATCAAGCAACAAAATTTGTAATGTTTTGACACATTCCTACCTAATGATATAGCTAATGAATATCTACATGCACACCCATAGATGTTCTCCATATAGAGCCTTGTGATCCTATAACTATATCACTACTTGCAGATCCCTAATCCATGGAACAAATAAAAAAACTTTATGATGTAAAAAACCATCTTAATTTGATGTATTTCTAGAATATTTTGCTATAAGGGCCCTCTAAGACTATATCTTAAGAAAAATATGCCCATTGTATGCTAGACTATTGCACTAAAAAAACTATGAAAAGTAGAAAAATTTGTTATAGGTGCACTTTTTCATTCTCATAGTTTTCTCACATTTTGACTTGCATGTGAACACCTATGAATCATGCATGTCAAAGTAAACAAGTAATCAACATAAAATTAAATGATTTTTTTATATAAAGTATATAGTTAAGGATAATGATACTCATGTTCTCCATTTATGATAGCTCCATCTTCAATCTTGGAAGCACAAAATTGTCTAATTAACATTTGATAAAAATATTAAATAGATATGACAAATACTTAGCAATTTTTTCTTTTTTAAATTAAGTTGTAGGATTGTAAGAGAATAAATTTAACCCACTAATGTTTTAGTGGTAAATCATTTTGAAATGGAAATAGTTGAAATCAAATCCATCAGTCTAGGTAAATAGGATAAAATATAAGGGAAGGCTACTAGTAGTTGTTATAGCTAATTACATGCACACTAAGCTCCTAAATGTTATGTTAGATTTCAATTTTTTTGGGTTTATTTGTATGTAAATTAAGAGCTTATAACTATTGTTTTAGATTTTGGGTAGTTATGATGAACATAGGAGAATTCATTATGTACACAAAGGTCAAAAAGTGGTCATTTCAAGGTGATTTCCAATACATACTCTATATTACCCTAATAACCATTCTCTTTGAACACCACAAAATTTGTACAATTGATCTAATACATATGCAAAATTCCCAAATAGTCACGTGCTATTGGTACCAATAAAGTTGCACAATTCTTCCTATTAAGTACAAGTTTTATCTAACTATTAGGTGTAAAAGTGGACAATTATTTGTAAATTTGAAAATTTTAGTGGGATTCTAATTAGCATGTATCAATTAATGGTTACTAGAACATGGGAAATAACTAGAACCTTTATCCTAATGTAAACTAAATTTGTTGATTTTTTCAAAAAAAGAAGTTTAATACTAATTTAAAAACTGAAATATTATTTTATCAAAATTTGAAATTAAATTATTTTATTATATAGTAAATGATGCATGGTTGTAATATAAATATCAATAATTTATAATATAATCACAAATATTAATCATATTCACCCAATATTACATTCATGCTTATTTTGGAGTTATATCACATTACTATTAGATTCTTGTTTTCTTTTGGGACCATTTGTTAATTTTCTTTGAAATTAACATTTTGTGAGATTTACCACTTAAAATTTGTATATAACTAGGTTTTCAAGTAGTAAGCATAATTTTTTCTATCCTTTATTATCATAGACTCTAAAACTTAGTTCATAGAAGGCATCAAATCTAATGATTATGAAGATTAGAATAAACATATATTTTTTGTACTAAAATTAATTTTAAAGAATTGAATGTATGAATAAGAACTTAAGATATTATTTATGATTTGTGATGGGTATTCACTTTGGTAATGGGTCTTCTATATGGTAAATTTCAGCTCAAATGATTAGTATCTCTATATTTCTTTCTTGTTCTATGTAAATAGGAAGTACACAAATCTAAAGTCTTTGTAAGATATGCAATGGTTTTAATTTCATTCCTCACCATTGGATTTTGATATAAAATAATGATTCTGATTTCATTTTATTTACAAACACATTTTAGGATTTTTTTTTTTTTTTTGTTTGTGGTAGATTATTATTGCCATCTATTATGAATTATTTGTGGTTTCTTGTTTTATTGGCTTGGGAGTTTTCATCTTAGTAAGATAAGTAAGTTTTATTTAAGATATAAAGTTAATTGATATTATATTCCTATTTAATCTAATAGGAAAACTCATCTAAATGTTTTTTCTTAAATAAATTATGAAATAAAATTATTTATCCATAGTTAAAACTTACAGATTTGTTGTAGAAATGAATTTCTCATAATCTTTCAAATTTAATAATGATCTCTTAAGATTGTCCATACAACCTTATTTTAATACCAAATGTTATAAATAAAAGATGGCTCTCTACATTTACTCTAATTTATTTAAAAATCTAAATATCTTTAAAATAAAAAATACAAAATACATTAAAATTACAACGGCCCAGTTTTGCTCAAAAGTACTATAAGCCACATCTTATTTGGTAAACCATTTGCGGAACGCGTTTCTTGTACAGTGTAAGAGTATTGATTATACTCCAGATTACACATGAACCATGTTTCCAAAAGGATTCTGGTGAATTATAACGTTGTCAGGCGTCATCATCACCACTCAGCTGAACGTGCAATCTTATCATAGCCGTCACCAATGAGAAAACTCTACTCTTATGAATTCTAACCCCGGGTTGGCCGATATGAGCCCCTATAAAATCCACCCTTGAGCATGTTTTGTTCGCATAGTAATGATCATCACAATGGCCTCCAAAGCCACAGCTTTGCACTCTGCATTGTTTCTCGCAGTGATCGCCATTGGAGCACACGGATCTGATAATTATAGTGTAGCACAGGGATCCGATAATGTTAATGTAACACAGGGATCCGATAATTATAACGTAGCAAGTCCAACGTCCATGTTTTCTCATTATTTTTCGTATTTTTCAAACTGCTAATATAGTTATGCTTTGTAGCAGTTCTATTTTTCATACATTCTGTCTAGGATTTTAAGGTTTCTGTAATTTTAATTTGTGGATATCTCAAAGATTTTTGTTCATTTTGATTGCGCAGGCGCAGACGTGTGTTTACAGCATGTACGTGCGCACAGGGCAGAGGTTCAAGGCCGGGACCGACTCCAACATAAGCCTGAAGGTGGGCGACGCCGCGACGCGAAGGGCAACAAGTTTTCGATAAACAACTTGGTCGCATGGGGCGGTCTCATGGGGCAGAACTACGACTACTTCGAGATGGGAAATCTGGACATTTTCAGCGGGCGGGGACCTTGCCTCAGTGGCCGGATATGCAGCCTGGATCTTCTCTCCGATGGCACGGGCGCATTCCCGGGTGGTACTGTGACTATGTTGTGGTCTCCTCTACTGGGCCCGATATTCCCTGCAAACCAGAATTTCATTGTTGATCAGTGGCTCGCCACCGATTCGCCACCATATAGCTCTCCTTTTCCGCCAATCTCTGTCAGTCTTCCAACGCCGCCACTGCCACCATCGTCATGTGAGTTTAACTGTTGCAGTGGCGCTACCGATGTGAGTGAAAAAATGTTTCGTTTGTTTGTTTTGTGTGGATTATTATCGCCGAGTGCCGTGGATAGTGGGTGGTTCTTGGGCGTTTTATATATTTATGTAACTAGCCTATGTCTTTAGTATTTAAATAAAACTGGTTGGTATGTTTTTCTTATATAAATGATTTTTAATGTGATTTTAATGTGGTTACGTACTTTTGTTTTATTAAAAGTATTTTTAATTTTTAATAAATTAATATAAATCTGAAGAGTGTTCAATTTTATATTTGGAAATAAACAAGGTTGTATGGATAATCTTAGAGATCATTATTAAATTTGAAAGGCTGTAAGTTTTAACTATGGATAAAAATTTTACTCTATTCATAATATATTTGATTTTGAAATTCAATGTTAAGGACTCATGTGTGCCTTTGAAACAAGTCTAGGGTCACAAATGCAAGATTGATCAATATAACAAACAACAAATTTGAATATCATATTTGAATAATCTAATAATCTATTTAAATAAAAATTGTGGTTATGTTTTCTTATATAAATGATTTCTAATGTGATTATATTTTTTATTTAAATGATCATTTAATGTGATTATGTATTTTTTAAATATAACAGTTTTTTTAATTTCAAAATTTGGTATTAAAATATAGTTGTAGAGATAATCTTAATGATCATTTTTAAATTTGAAAGATTATGAGAAATTCCTTTCTACAACAAATCTGCAAGGTTTAGCTATAAAAAAATATTTTGATTAATTAAAAAGATAATAGTACAAGTAGTAGAAATGTACACCATCAAAATTTATGTCTTAAAAAGATTGAAAATCCAACAAAAATCATATCCATATATAAAATATGTTTAAAATATATATACTGATTTATATTAATATTTAATTAATCATTACAATTATTTAACTAACATAAAAGATAATTTTAAAATAAATAAAATACATATTTCAAAAACAAAAAAAACGAAGAGAAATAAAAGTCATTGCCATTTATAATGTGTGTCATATTTATTCAGTTTTCAATGTTTTATTAACTTTTCTATTCAAACGAGATGTGGCGCATTGAATTCAAAGAACATTAAGAGTTACAATCAAAAATATTATAGGAGTGTCATTTGAGAAAAATTATAATAGTTGTAAGGAATTATATCTCCCATTCTTTGATATTAGGGTTTGTTATATTTTTAATCTATTCAATCATGAAATAATTATATCTCTATACCATTATTATTTTTTATTATAAAATTTTATGAGTTTTATTTATTAATTCTAATTCAAAGACATTTAAGTGAGTATTATTGTTGATTTAAAGAATAAGTATATTAATTTTAATTTTATGCAGATTGTAAGAATAAAGCAATAAGGATTTTAGATTGATAATTCATGTCATTTGTAACTCTAAGATTCAACATTTTTTTTAAGTAAATTTAATTTGGATTTCTACAAGAAAATGATGTAATCAAAGTGATGAATTTTTTTATGTATTTTGTTACTCATGAATCCTCTATTTGTACTATTTAGAATCAACATTACTTTTAGACTCAATTTTTGTATTTCTTACATAGATTTTAGGTTCAATTACTCCATCAGCGAGGAAAGGTAATAGATATGCACTTTTTACTCTTACAATATTTTCATACCTTGACTTGCAAGTGAACTATTATAAATTATGCATGTCAAAGTAAACAAGTAGCCGACATAAAAATAACTAAAAATAAAATATATAAAGTATGTCTATGAATGATGGTCCTCTCTATCTAATGATGACTTCATTTTCAAATTTACAAGAAAGAAATTGTCTAAGTAGAATGTGCTAACAATCTTAAATAGACATGAAAAAGTACTTAGCAATGTAAACAAAAAGTAAAAAGGTAGTTATAGGATTTCAAGAAAATCATTTTAACACACTAAGTTTTTTAGTCGCCAATCCTTGCCAAATGTTTAATAGTTAAAATTAAGTCCACAATTTTTGGGGAATAAGAAAAGCTATAAATTGTATAAAAAAAAATTATACATTTGGGTTAATAAGTGTTGTACTTATATTCCATAAAGTTGGATGTTTAAGATGACCTCACATTACATGAATTAACAAATTAATTTTATTGTGGTATGGGTTATATGTTATACTAAGCTATTTGTTATTCACACTTATGATTGTTAATTTTGTAAAAGGGAATTGAAAAGAAAAATCACTCTCGGTGCTTGTTTTTCTTTTAATTTTATTGTATTTTTTATTTTGATTCTAAGAGGCACTCTTACCCTAACTAAAATAAAGTCACATCCTAGGTTGAAATTTGATGCATTGTCTTAGTAAATGATTTTAGAATTTTTGGTAAATTATTATACTAAATGTAACTTTAATCTTAATTATGTGCTCATGCAAATGATGCTTGTAGAATTAGTATTCCCTATATAATGGATTTAACAATTTTTTTAATTGATTTAGAATGTAAATTTTCAATTATCATGTTGAATTAAAATCATTACATGTTACTAATTTAAGTGTTAGAATTATAAATTTTCTAATGTTGAGCAACAAGATTTGTGCATTTTAACCTCCAAAATTAGGTTATGATCATTCAAGTGGTGCACATCAAAGTATACTCAATGTATGAAAATTTGATTATAATCAATTGATAATGTAATTGAAAAAAATCTCATTTTGAATAATTATATCATGGTGGATTAACAATTATGATAGGTTTGCAAGTATTTACATGAGTCAATGGAGAATGAGAGAATCCTTGAGACCCTCGTCATATCACTTTATTTGGTGAAGTAATGTGTTTTGTATGTGTCAATGATGATCTAAAAATTTATTTCTTGTTGAGATAAATAATTGATTTTTTTTTAAGTTTATTTGTGTTTGAATTCTATGGTGTAGATTTTTAGGTTCTTTATTGGTTTCTTGAGTGGAGTGTAGAAGTGTAACCCATATACAAATTTGTAAGTCATTTTTATTAGGTGAAAAAAGAGAAAATTTGTGTTATTAGGTCATTTTTTTAACCCCTAACCAAAGCACCTAGGGCTAGGGTACTTGAGGAAGAAGTTAAGATGTGGTTAGGGTCAGTTGCAAGCATGTTTTTGAGAGGAAGGAAAAATAAATAAAATTATTTTTTATGTTTTGAAAAAAGAGGAGGAGAAGGAAGATGAAGGTTGGTTCATGGTTTGCATGGTAGTTTTTCCATATTAAGAGGTAACCATTCATGTGTTAAAATACCTTTAACTTTGTGCATTCCATTTTTTTGATCTTGTAAGGGTTTGGGATATTATCCTTTTGAAGATTTGTGAAACTGTTGGGTATTGTAGCATGCTATGGTATTTGAATTTATGGATTCCTATTTTTTGTGCTAGTAGTTATTTAATTATGTAGGTACCAAGTCATGGGATTGGTTTATTTTTATGTGTGTGGGAAAATTGGTCTCATGATTCCATGTCTATAAAAATCCCTATTTGGATCATTGTTGATTCTCTTGGCTTGAGGGTTGGCTAGAGATTTTTTGGATTGATGTGTTAAAAAGGAAGGGTGAAAATTATTCTTTTTTTTTGGTACTATATGCATATGTACATAACTAGGAGTATTTTCAATAAATTCTATCTTTTAGCTAGAAGTACTATGAAATTTTGTGTAAAATAAAGTAAATATTTTTATCATTTGAGGTAGAAGATTATCTGGAAAGATTCAATTGAAGAAAAAATATGTAACATATGTGTAGTTATGACATCTCTATTAACAAAAAATTAGATGGTAAATTACTATTGTATGTAATATAACAATAAAGAAATGATATAATTTAAAATTTGAGCTTTTTCTTAATATTTTAGGAAAAAAAAATTGAGCATATTGTCAATAGTGATTAGAGTGAACAAAAGATGTACTCTCAAGTTTAGAATAAAAATACAACAAAAAAAAACATATATTTATACAATACCAAGTTCATATCCTCTTCAACTAGCTCAATTCATTAGAACTCATCTTCAATCATACAATTTTCCCTTGTTTTCTCTTTCAACTTCAATTTTTTCAGGTCTCTCTTGGCTATGCAAAGAATCTTCACCCATGAAATTAAGGATTTGGACTTATTGCATTAGTTTTGTGGAATTTAAATCATTTTTATATTCTATGCATGTATATATAAGAAAGAGAAATATATTTTAAAATTTCTTATTATTTTAGAAAAAATGTGGAGTGAATACACTAGCAATGGTAATAAACATGTAAAAACTCAAGAAGAAATGAAAAATGTACATACTAAAAGAAAGAATGTATCATAAAATGCATTAAATTCAAACTTGAATGTAACCTTATATATGAAAATCTACCCTTCTTGCATTATTATATGTCAAATAGTAAGTAGATTTTGATAAAAATAAATTATAGCTCCAAAATATTTTACAAGATTTAAAATTCTTTTAAGCATTCACTACCAGTAAAGGGAAATCTCCACTAATAGTAAGTATTCCTCTAGACAATGACATTTTCATTGAGAGTATAAAATAAAATAATCAAAAAGTGAGATAAAACAAAGGGGCAATTCTACTCCCTTAGACACCTATAGTTTGTTAGAGTGAAGAATATCCTTAGAACTACTGTGAAAATGATAGTACTAGGGATGCAACATTATAAAATTTGAGTGTATGAGAAACTCCATAATATGGTTTTAAAAAGTGAAAGATAAAAAACCATGACCATCTACCAATAAAGACTTACATCCTTCTCATATTTTTCTTCTCATTTTTTATATATTATAAAAAAACTAAGTTAGGGTATAAGATTTTCAAAATAGAGGATGGACATGGATGAAAATTAGGTATTGAGAAACTTTTAGATTTATAATTATAATTCATGATAGGTGTGTATCCAAAATGGGGAAGCTTTGGCAAGGAACATAAGGTTTATATCTAAACACCCTCCATATGATGTGATTGTGAAAAAAGGGGTGATCTAAACCTTCAAAAAATTATAACATAGTTATGTTACCTATATATTCAAAGAACATAAAGGAAGATAGCAAGACAAAAAGAATAAGAGACAATGGAGACTTAATAACCCACAAGATTGGATGTAGGATTCATAGAACCCACATTCCTACAAAGATAGCAAAGAAATAAGAAAGAGAGGAGTTAAAAAAATAGTCTAAGAAATCTTCAACATGTTACATATTAAGATGGAAGTTGAAGCAAATACCATGAAATATGGTGAAGGTGCCCTAAGGTACAACTCCAAAGGTTGTCAGCCCAAAATCTTGCATAGAAATTTGGCACATCAGCTTCAGAAGTACACATAATGTTAACAATGACATCAAAGGGGGAATAAATAAAGAAAACAATGAAATTCACTTAACATAAATCCCTACAATAGAGATAGTCATTCATGTACCCAAACATAAATAAAATAGAGATCAAATTGATTGTAAGTAAAAAGAAGAAATCCCAAAGGAATAAATATTGGTGACTAGGAATAAGAGATGATCATGCATGAAGCCAAATATAAATAAAATGGAAGATCAAATAGATTGTAAGTAAATGAGGACATTCCAAAGGAATAAAAATATTGGTGGATAGCAATAACAACTTATCTTCCCTACTCAAAAATGCATATTTTTAAGTAAAGCCTGTATCCATAGCCAAAGTAAAAAAATAGAAAAAATGATTTAGGGTTTGTTTTTTAAAATTAGGGCTTCCTTTTGAAAACCCTTCCTTTGTGATCTCCTTTAAGTTTATGAATCATTTTTTAAA
Source organism: Sequoia sempervirens (assembly GCA_007258455.2). Taxonomy (NCBI): domain Eukaryota; kingdom Viridiplantae; phylum Streptophyta; class Pinopsida; order Cupressales; family Cupressaceae; genus Sequoia; species Sequoia sempervirens. Next base: position 11,129 of record VDFB02065594.1, read on the forward strand.
ATTTTATCAATACCATCATAAATTTATGGGTCATTTCTTTTAGGATATAACATATATATATATAAGCAAGAAAGACTTTATTCTTTGTTGCACACCCTTTCAAGGAAAGGCTATTAATTTGGTCACACATAACAATGATCATTATGAAATACAAACATTATTTGTATTTTTTATGTGCAATCTAGTCAATTCTATCCAACATGTTGGAGTGTGTTAAAGAAGATATAATTTTCCCTCCCTTTCAAGGAAAGGCTATTAATTTGGTCACACATAAGAATGATCATTATGAAATACAGATATTATTTGTATTTTTTATGTACAATCAAGTTAATTCTATCCAACATTAAATATTTTAGTCGAAGATTATAGATGAAGTGGTTAAATTGAGTGGTTAATATGGATAGTACAATAGAAGGGGACAAACCTTTAAGTAAATTGGATCAAATAAAGAATATCACATTTAACCATAATTAATAGTGTGGAATTTTTTAAATACATATAAAACTATTTTCTATTTTTAGGGTTTAAGTATACCTATATAGAATTGGAGTTTCTTTTCCTTTGATCCTCTGACTAAATTATTAGTCTTTTTTATCATCATATTATTAGTCATGATAGTCTACCTTTCGGTTTCCTAAACAACTCCATGATCAAACTGGAAAGTTGATCCCATTGGATAAATATACTTGATAAATAAAACTCATTGCCAACTTCATTAAATAGTATTTAGCTAATAGTTTATCCCATAATAACATGAATGAATAACTAAGTTATCCACATCAATTAGAATTGAAAATATATTAATAAAAATTGTAGAGATGACACAAAGAGTTGTAATTGTATCAATTAGTACCATGCGGAACACGTTTCTAGTGCCTGCTTTTAAACACTTGGAGGTGGCTTAAGAAATGGGATTT